>CM062288.1:70444635-70738042 GCA_031216915.1 Pictodentalium vernedei | reverse complement strand
GAAACAGTTTCGAAACAAGACTTCGAAACAACATTCTACGGGATACAGACACCTGCCCCCGGCTGTCTACCCCCCCCCCCCTGTCAAAATTGATAGAAGAGAACACCTGCCCCCCCCCCCCCCCCCCATCATTTTCTAGGGTTGGACATCTGCCCCCTACCAAATTTTATTAACAGGACACCTGCCCCCAGCTAATTTTTATACCGTGGACACCTGCCCTCCTGCTGGTTTATACACCTATAGGACACGTCTAATAATAAAAACTAAAACTGTCAAAAAAGTGTCAATGTGATATATTTCCATAACACAATTGTCTCAAATAACAACAATAACATACAGGTACATAATCTTGAGCAATAAAGCAGTTACATATAATACATTTAATCTCATTTTAATATCACTCAAGTATATCTCCACCATTGCACATAGTTTTTTTTCCTAGAAGATTCTTATGAATTTGTTTTGGAATAAGTAGAAAATCTATTTTTCCCACTTTATAAAGGCCAAGCAGTCGAAAATGTGTCGACAATTTCAGTGATAAATGTTGTTCATTATATTTTATTCCCCACTGGATAAAACCTAAAATTTATATTGCGTGTTCCACAGTAAAAAGCCTGCTCATATCAATAAGTTACTATAACATTTTTTGTTAGAAAATAGGCCATATGTCCTATAGGTGTATAAACCAACAGGGGGCAGGTGTCCACGGTATACAAATTAGCTGGGGGGCAGGTTTCCTGTTAATAAAATTTAGTAGGGGGGCAGGTGTCCAACTCTGGAAAATCATGAGGGGGTCAGGTGTCCTCTTCTATCAATTTTGACAGGGGGGGGGGGGGGGGCAGACAGCCGGGGGCAGATGTCAGGGATTCCATTCTACATGATGTAGGATAAGCACAGTTAGGTCAACAGTAGCTGAAATTAAATTACGTTATTGTCAATAGCAGTTCAGAGCAGGGTCAAGATGTCAAAAATACAAAGCGATCATTTCTTTCAAATTAATCGATCACATTTACTGTCCGACGATAGCCTCCAATACTATTCACATTCTCATTTCCATTTCACTCCTGCTGAAGAACAAAACACCTCTCGGATCCAAATGCTCCCAGGGACATTTCTGGGTAGTTCAGACTCGGTGTGTGTCACAGTGAGATCCTCAAATTTACAAACTTTCATTTCAAATTGATACCATAAAAAAGTTTCCGACATTTGATGATCGGTTTTGAGAAGGAATTTTCTTTATAGATTTATATACAAATTACAGTATATTCTCTTGATATTTGGCCTTTTCTCCATAATTATGAGTAGACTTTGTAATTGGCCTAACAAAAGACTTCTTGTGGTACATGATACTGCTATATTGTGCGGGGCCGTCGAAAGGGGGGGAGGGGAGGGGTAGTAACCCCGGGGCCCGGCGTTATTGGGGGTCCGCCGATTCCCGTTATTTCCTGAAGGCGGGATACTCGTGCGTGCGTCCCCTTCACTGCACGTCACATTTAGACGAGCAGTGAAGGACTCTCACGTAAGAGAATCCTCCCTTAAGGCAATTAGAGAAAATCGGCGGGCCCCGGTGTTCCAAATTAATTGACACTATTTGTGTGCATTTACGAAAGCGCAATCTCGATGTATTGCTAGCTTACAGCTTACGCAGTTACAAACTTGGAACATTATCAACATTTTAGTTCTGCGCGAAAAAGAACTAGTGGGTCATACTATAAAGAATAAATGTATTTCAACCAAGAATCATTAGTTCTATATTTGCTTAGAACTAAATGTTTCCAACTTTTGAAATTTGAACCATAAAATTTCCAACCTTCACTAATCAGGGTCCTCATTGGGGGGGGGGGGGTGTAACCCCCCCCCACCCCCCCCCCCCCCCACCCCCGTCGGAACGTCCCTAAATGCTCTTCGTCTTTGCTGGCGAAGAGTAGTCTCTTGCGCATCCCATTTGCTTTCATCTAGGTGAAAGGTAGTGGAATGCACAGGAGACTAGGCGAAGAGGCCATCCCGCACATTAATAGCACAGCCAAACCGAACGCACACCTGGCACGCGTCACTAGCCAAATTGGCTTCAGAGTGACAAGAACCAATCTTGCCGGTTTCTGAGAATTTCACCCAAACAGGCCGCCAACAAAGTTATCCAAACTGCTCTCCAGTTTCCGTCTTAACCCTTTTGGAAAAAATAATTTTGTACGCCATGTGTCCTGGTCATATCTTGATACACCCAAACCGGCCTCTCGACTCAGCAATTTCATTCAAACCCAGACCGGCCATTACATTATTCTATAAAATACACCTGCAACTAATATATTTTACTGATATATTTTTCCAGTTTGTCATGCCTGTAAACTGAAATTATTTACTCTCATTCAAGAACGTAACCGGGGTGGGGGGGGGGGTGGTGGCGGGCACACACCCCAACCCAAGTTGAAATGTGGGTGACAAGTTGAAAAGAGTGGTGGATAAGTTCACTGGTCTCTCGTGCCAGAAGTCGCTGGATCGCAGATCCCCGGCTGAGAAAAGATATGGAGGTATCTGAACCCTCTCTGGCAGCATCAGTTGCGGAGTTGATGATGTCACGGCGTGTCGTCCTATTGGGTGGGGAAGTAAAATGGCTGTCCTCTGTACGGAGAGAGACAGACTCCACACAGGCTAAAGATCCAGTCGTAGAACACAACAAATTGGAATTCTCTGCTTCTTTCGTTATCAGACTCGCTTCTAAATTTATTCGTTTGGTTATTTTCTTCGTTTGCGTTTTGTTTTACACTGACCTCTAACATGCAATTTTAAAAATGTAGTTTACATGTATACCATACTTTTTCTTTGTTTATAGTAATACGATAACACACTGGAAAGGCGTTCATTTGAATCAGTTCCACATATTTATTTTTAAAATAGAGTATAGTTGATTATTCAGGAGCGAAGGAAGGTAAAAATATTGGGGGTGGGGCTATCAGAGCTAATCCCAAGGGGACCACCATGTATGCTCGCCGTGTGCTACGCAGCAGCATCCGTCCGAGCCGCACAGTGGTTAGGTGGTGGTGGTGTGTGTGTGTGTGGGGGGGGGGGGGGGGGGGGCGGCCTGAAGCTGGAAGCTGGGTAACAAAGTTAATCTGGAACTGAGCCACATCATTTTTGTTGAACGAAAAATAGAATTGAATTAGGCCTCATCAGTTACTTATAATTATACTTACTTACTAAACATTTGCGGGAACACAACTAAAAATTGGGTAAGTTAGCTTTAGTTGCAGAAAGATGCCCTTAAACTACAGTAAATAAGTTCAGCATTAATGTTTCTTTGGAGTCTGCTAGATATTTGGTCTGCCTGTTGCAGTCCATTGAAATATAGGGAGCCACAAAAGTTAAAAACTCAACAAACTGTTATCATGTAAAGAAGCAAAGCACAAGAGGCGTTTTATATATAGGTGTGAGTTTATGTTATACCTTTTGTAGTTCACTGAAATTTACAGACCCGATGATTTAAGAATTTAACAAATTGGTGCTTGAGCCTAAAATTCATAAAATTATAATTACGTGCTATATATACTGCCATATGCGTACGGTAATTTTTATTTTCTGGGTGGGGTGGGGGAGGATGTGGAGCTCAGGTCCACTTCATCCGAAAGAATCCTGAGTGTCCGAAAAAATCCTGACTGCCCCCAAAAAATTATTTCACGCCCAAAACGTGTTTTGGAACAAATTGTGTCTGAAAGAGTCAACTTACAGTAAATAATGCGGTCCAACTTGATCTGACATTGTTACGCTATGACATAAAACCAGTCTCATTTTCATATTGTTCACCGCCTATCGTTAGATTCTGTAATGCAGTAAAATGGGCTATTTCTCTGCGTTGAAAAAGGTAACCTGTGGTTCGCTTATTCAATGCAATGCAATGTTGCATTCAACCCGACTTGTGCGCGTATAGGCCTATCTTGCTTTCGGAACTTACAGGCTCCAAATTTACCAGATTGTTGCATCGAAAGGGTCACCTGACAAGCATAAAAACTGTATACGACTCATCAACTGAAGATACGAGCGTATACAACTGGGCGTATAAAAACATCGATAAGGTGACATTACATTTTGAACAGTTTCAGTAGCACCGAACCTCCTTCGTTGTTATGGTTGATATTTCTGGTGTGGAATTGAACGCCGAATCTGTCGATCTATGATTTTAACATGTCACATTTGTGCGAACATGTGAAAAACGATATTTGAAGGAGAAATTTGCCCGAGAAATTCATTTTCCGAGATGATCAGCAGATGTTTTTTCATACTACTAGAGTCGATTTTTCCATTAAGTTGTGTCGTTTCATTGTTAAATATTGTTTTATATAACATACTTACTGATTTTGCTTTCTTCGGTCATTCCTTTTATTAAAAAAATCTTGTTGTCGGTGATCTTGGATACGCTGCGACTGAAACTTTGAGATAAAAATAGAAATCTCTCGCCTCGCTTATCTCCACTTCCGGCTAAATGTTTATACGGTTTATACCCTGTGATCCTACTCCCAGTCATGACGGACTATTTTACTATCGATGACGTCAGCATGTTGGATTATTCCCCTTACGGCAAGGTACGCTGTTGCGAGTTTACGTCTGCTTTGTTTTCATACCGAGTGGTTCAGAAATGGCTGCATTTGCATCGAATGTGAAACTTTTAGATACGATAGATGACGAGTTTCTTTTGGAATTATTTCAACCTTATTCCACTGGGTGAGATGATGTTATTGGAGCAACCGGTAGTGACATTATTTCTTCAAGCGAGGGCGCGTCAGTGGAATTTGGTCGATTCGAAATGATGGACGATAGCGAACTGACTGATTTCATTGTTCAAAATCAAAACAAAAATACGATGAAGAAAACTCTTTTGGATATCCGATTGTTCCAGCAATTTCTTAAAGCAAAGTACAGTTACACCGGAGAAATAACGGACATTGGCCCCAGTGATTTGTGCGATTACATTTCTCACTTTCGCGTATCAGTACGGCGCATGGATGGCAGGGAGTACGAACCTTCCACACTTAGAGCTTTGTATTCAAGTATCAGTCGTCACTTGAAAAATGCCAATTACAGCAAATGTATTATTTCAGACTCAAAATTTACAAAGGCCAGAGAAGCCCTTAAAATAAAGCAGAAGCAGTTGAAATCGTTGGGCAAGGGCAATAAACCAAATGCTGCCGAAGAAATAACTGATACTGAAATTGATATGCTTTGTGAGAAGAAAGTTTTGGGGCCGTACTCACCGAAATCTATATTGAACTCATTGTGGCTAACATTTACTATGCATTGTGGTATGCGTGGAGGGAAGGAGCAGTATGATCTGGTATGGGGAGACGTTAGCGTTTGTCAAGACGAAACAGGGCGAAAATATCAAGTGATGAACGAGAGGCACTCAAAAACCCGCAACGGCGAAAATCCTCAAAATACGCGAACGATAAAACCAAAAGCATATGAAACTTCAGTGCCGGAAAGAAATCCAGTACGTATTTATGAATTGTACAGGGAGAAATGTCCTTCGGGAATGTGAGCCAGGCTCTCCATTTTACATTTCAATTATGGCTGAAACGCAGAAACAAATCGATGGAAATTCTTATTTTGAGAAGGGACAAAAATGGTTCAAAAACCAACGCCTGGGCATAAACCAAATCTACAAGTTCATGTCTAATATGAAAACTGACGGAGGGTTGCCTTCTGAAAAGCAATTGACAAATCATCATAGTAGTTCTCGTAAGCATCAATGAATGCCATTACTACCAACCAACTATCGAGCACCTCAAATTCTATGATCCAATGGGAATATATTCGGAACGAGCACAATAAACAATCCGACCATAAACATTGTGATCAAGCATTGCAGTTGTTCCGCCTCAAAATCCTGCGATAACACCCAATCCACTTCGACAAATATTGTGCTTGATATTCCAACTGAGAGCGAACAATAACTATGTACACATCCACACAAAGTTATAAGAAGTTGAACATGACTACTCATTCATGGTGATTGATTGAATTATTTCTTTAAAATGTATTGATTTCCTTCATAAGTTCATATCTCACGTCATTTGAACTTCCATCTGAAAACGAGCGTCATTGCATTCCTTTCTGATGACGTCATATTATCAGTTCATTCATTCATTTTTTTGTGTTCTTGCGCCTATTTTTCTAACCGTCAAAACAAATTGAGCGACCTTGGGAAACTGTTCTTGGATGACGCAAGAGGGGTATTTGTGTTGCAGATATTATCAGGGAAATATAATAAACACAATAGTTCACTGCTTGGAGTAACGTACGGTGTTTATTCTCTCGTGGGATGCGGGGATTATTTTCACTCGGCTAGCGCCTCGTGAAAATAACCTTCCGCATTCCACTCGAGAATAAACACCACACGTTACTCCAAGCAGTGAACTATTGTCTATCTATTATTTTAGCATCATGCTTAATTCACTGATTTATGATCCTGTTCGTACGTCATACCCAGTGACGTAATTTTCTCTGAAGTGTAACGTCATCACTGACCTCAACATGGAGATCAATGAAGGCTATTCTATTTTTCAATTTGCGTCTTTCCATCGATAAGGCAACTGAAAAAGTTCCTCTTAAAATAGTTTTATACCACATTTTGTGGTCAATATTGTGAGATAAATTTATCATCACCACAGTGTGTGTCTCCGGAAATTCTGGTCAAGTCTCGTTGTAGGTATAGAATCGCATTTCGAGTCGCCGTAACGGGCTCGTCGAAATACTGTTCTGCTCCTACAACTCGACTTGATCTGAATTCTCGGAGACACACACTGTGGGGATAATCTGTATGTATAGACCTGGGAAATTCTCAATAACTCAGGCCAAATTTTTCGTGTCACTTGTAATAATTGTCCTCCGATTTTCATCAAAATTTTGTTTGTTTAGTGTTAAAAATATACGTTTCGTTTATAAAACAATTAACATCATTTTCAACTCGTCCCATTGGTGATAGTTCTACGCCCCAAACTACATAACGTACCACTACAAAAATATCACAGACTGGAAAAAAGAATACTTAAACTTGTGTTGTCCGGTCCCATCAAACCTGTCGGAAAACATCAAATTAAATTGGATTGCATCAGTTGAAAGGGGACTAACAGTACTCATGATCGCAAATGAAAAGTTAAAAAAATTGAAAATCAGACGTCAAATACCGGAGATATGACGCCAATAGCCACAAATGTTAACCACTACCATCTGGTTGACAGCACTATCCCAAAAGCTACATAACATAAGGTACTATAATAATAACCCAGAAATCAGGAGGAATAGATTACAGTACAGTTGCCGTTGACTGGTCGTAATCCACGCGTTGGCACTGTTGTCCACGTTAGTCGTATGCCTTTACAAGTTAATATAAATTCTCGACTGCAAGATGTTAGCATCACCATAAGGTCTGGGAGTCCGGGGCGTCAGGCACAGACTGAGGGCAAAAGTCCAAGAACCTATGCCCAGGTCGCCAGGCCTCAGAGAAATCACCCAGCGGATTCAACAAGGTAATTCAATCCTAAGGATCCACTCAACACGGGTAGCTATATACCCGACCTGACCTTAAGCCAGATTACAAATATTACAGCCATAAATGATCCCACCCAAAACAGTATTCCAGGGGGGGGGGGGCCTTCTGTCAGGGAGTCAACTAGTAACTCCCTCGGCGGGGGGGGGGGGGGGGGACACCTCACAAAAGAAAAATAAATCATGAGAACTCCGACTCTGAGCTGCAGGAGACAACGAATGCGGAAGGGGAAGGGTTCTCTGTTATGACCTCTAGGAGGGCAAAAAAGCAGAGAAATCTCCAGCCCAGCGTGGTCTCCTGCAGTCAGATCCCAGTAGCTATTGATAGAAACAGACAAACAACCGCTAAGGGGGCGCGGTGGCTCAGTTGGTAAAGGTGCAGGCTGCAAGCCGAGAGGTCCTCGGTTCGAATCCCACCTGCGGCAACCGCGTTGTGTCCTTGGGCAAGACGCTTCACCCCGATTGCCTACATGGGAGCACGATGACACTGTGTACTGAGGCGTACTGCACGTCGATGGTGCGCATGTCTTCAACCAATCTAACCCTGCCTGCGCTGCGGTGCAGAGTTCAGAGTTACGATGTTGGAGAGCTGACAGCTGCTCGTCGTTGCTCGGTGGTTCTCTCCGGGTACTCCGGCTTCCTCCACCTGTAAAACTGTCACGGTCACGATTAGCCATCGTGCATAAGTATGTGACCTTAAACACCAATAAATAAATAAACAACCGCTAACAAGGAACAGGGCGCTCCCAGCGGCACTAATCCTACACCCCTCATGGAAATGAACTTTTCCGCGGCAGTGAAAAGGAATGCTGGCGGACTAGAAAAAACAAGAGACGCCGAGAAGAAAGTTGGTAACCCTGTTCCTCCCATACATAAATCAAACGTACTGCCCTGCAATGTTGTCGTTACTAGAGTTCACCCTGATACTCCCGCTGAAGCCATCACCAAGGGTGTCCAAAACTGCAATTGGGAGCGATTTACGTCCGGGGCCACTGACAACAGCACCTGGAAGGTTAAAGTTACGTGCCCAGACCCCGAGATCAAAAGAAGAATACTGTCTAATGTGGTCACCATCAAAGGAAGAAGGCATATGGCGGAGGAATACCGATCCACTCCTCCACCAGTACAATGCCATAAATACCAAAAGTTTGTATACGTTGCCAACAAATACAGGGGGGGGGGGGGGGGGGGGCCTTGACCTGCATGAAGTGCGGAGAAAACCATATCACCAAGGCATGCAGGTCAAAATCCCCCTCATGCCCTAACTGTAAAGGCCCCCACTCTAGCAACTATCGGGGGTGTCCCCACTTTAAAAAAGTTAAAACAAATATAGAACTAAAAAACCTCAACCTAAAAAAACTGACAACGCTTCTTCACCCCATACAATATGCTGTCTCGTTGCGGGAGCTCTCCACTCCGTCCTTAATAAACATGTCAACACCAACCTGTCCGACATCTGTCAGGATGTCAGCCGTTCAGCTTCTAAGTTATTCAAAACCCAAATATCAGAAACTTTAATTAAAGCCGCCATTAACATCAACTAAAGTCACCCTCCATGAATAATTAAAAAACCGCGAAAACTTAACCCCCATCATGAATAAATTACAAATAGCCGTGTGGAACGCTAGAAGCGTTAATAATACAAAACTTTAAATGAGCCGATACTTCGACGATACAGACATTGTCTGTATCTGCGAAAGTTGGCTTCAACCCAGCAGAAATTTCTCAGTTAGCGGGTTCAGCACTATTAGAAGAGACCGACAAATCACTAAAGGTGGCGGCGTTGCTCTTCTAATAAAGCAGAACATCAAAACTAAAACCATCAAAACTAATCACCTCGATGCAGAGGTGACTGCAACTGAAATCACAGTCGACAATAAAAACATCGCGATTGTTTGTTATTACAACGACCCAAGCAAAATTGTTTCTGACACTGTCTTTGAATTCTTTACGAGGAAATACAAACACTGCATTTTCCTCGGCGACTTCAGTGCCAAACACCTGTACTTTGGCTGTAACAAAACCACCCCCAACGGTGAAGCCCTCCTCGAAATAACAAAAAAACATAACCTCCATGAGGTTTTGAATGACAGCTCAGCAACTTATATCAGTAATAACCCATTATTCTCATCTGATATCCTCGATCTAATTATCGCCAGTGACTCCCTGATAAACCACATCGATGACCACTGGGTTGGCGATGATGACTTAGGCAGCGACCACCTCCCGGACCATGCCTCACTGCAGCTAGGAAATGGCCCACTCAGGTACCCCCCCCCCCCCCCCACACTCTCCGCAGAAATTTCAAAAAAAATTAATTGGAACCTCCACCGCGACATCATCTATGTCAAACTCACAAGCATCCCCCTATCTAATGCAGCAGAACTAGAAACCCAATGCGAGGGCATAGAGAAAATCATCAACTCAACCCTAAACGAAATATGCCCAAAAAGAAGAAGTGCGACCCTGGAGAAATACTATATCGGGCGACACACTGTCACTAATCAAAACAAAACAGAAAGCTCTTCGCGCTCTTAAAACTGAAACTGACCCCGGTAAGAAAGCTGACCTCAAAAACTCATACAACCGCCTTCATGGCGAAGTCAAAGAAGCCCTCAACGCTGAAAAACAAGCCAACTGGGAAAAGGTAACAGCCAATCTAAACGGGGTCCAAGATGCTAAAAAATTCTGGGACTCTTTCAGAATCCTAACTGGGCAAAAAAAACAAGGGCGGCAAAGCCGCAGCCAAACGCTCTTAAAAGGGAAGACGGTTCCTTCACACGCACCGAGAAAGACAAAGCCGACACCTTTGCCAACATTCTAAGAAAAACGCATCGCCCGTATCAAGACGCGGGCAATGATGACGCCGTCATAAACGCGATTGATGACTTCATCAACGAACACCCTGATATCTACCGTGACCCCAAATTCGATGACGAACCAGAAGACGGGGATGACGATGACCTCGTCACCCCCATCACCAATGACGAAATCATCAACGTCATAAAAAAATGCAAAAATTCCTCCTCACCCGGCAAAGACGAAGTTAGCTACAAAATTCTAAAACAAAGCCCAAATTCCCTAATCGAAAAACTAAACAAACTGTTCAACGCTTGCCTCACCCATGGCTACTTTCCCAAATGTTGGAAAAATGCCATCGGTGTCATGATACCAAAACCTGACAAGGACCCTTCCGATCCATCCAGCTACCACCCAATCAGCCTCCTCAGCTGCATTGGTAAGACATTCGAACGAATCCTTACCAATCGGTTCAGGGGGCACCTTGAGGACAACGGTTTTTTCAATAAGTGGCAAAAAGCCTATAGAAACCGCAAAGAAGGCATCGAACATGTCTACCGACTGGTCACTCAAATGAAAACCGCGATCAACAATCAGCAAATAGGCGCGGCAATCCTGTTAGGCGTCGAAAAAGCATTTGACTCTGTTCGGCACAACGGAATGCGCTACAAATTATCAAAAATGAGACTCCCCGTGAAATTACTCAGATTACTATCCTCTTTCTTAAATGATCGCGAAATTAAAGTCAGAGTGAACAATGAAATGTATGACAGTGTCCCCCTTAAAACAGGCACCCCAAGGGTCCGTCCTAAGCCCCCTCCTTTACATCTTCTATGTAAATGACCTCAATTTCTCCGAGGATCGTGTTAAAGTCTCCCAGTTCGCGGATAATAAGGGCCTCTGGGACTCTAATAATATGGCCAATCTGCTCCAAAAATCTGCAACGCGCTCTCGATGACCTAGAACATTGGTGTGCCAAATGGAGAATTAAGCTGAACGCCAGTAAAACCCAACGAATCACCTTTACTCGCAAGACAAATAAACGTGATTTTGACCTAAAACTAATGGGTAACACCCTCCCAGAATGCAAAGAGGCGAAATTCCTGGGCATCACCATTGATCAAAAACTGTTATTCAACAAACACACCGACGACATGGCGAAAAAAGCAACCAAACGCATTAACTTATTGAAAATGCTAAAGGGAAGCCAACCAGTCCACCCTACTCAAACTACACAGAGCCTTTGTGCGCCCAGTACTCGAATACGGGGCAATCGTCCTAACTGACCTCAATCAAACTAATATGGGAAAACTCCAAAGGGTCCAAAATCACTCGCTTAGGGTCGCCCTTCGTGCCCCATGGAACACACCCATCAAAACACTCCACGACAGAGCCGACATCCCTACCATAAAAGACCGCATTGCTTCTCTAGCCGCGAAGAACCACGATCGGCTAGCCGATAGCCAGCTAATATCCAAATTACAGGCAATTTGCGATAGTAGACAAAACCCCCAAAACGTCAAAAGCTAAAAAACACTAAAATAGGAAATAATAATCAGGATTTAAATCAGCCAGCACGCAAACACAACATGGGGAAAGATAGGGAGGCCAAGCTATTGTCAGCAACACTACTGCGACCCTACAGTACGATATGACCTTTTTGAGGCATGCTACAATACGCTGAACCTAACTACTCTGCCCCCCACACACAACATATACTCAATCACGCAATCAAAACGGAGAAAGCCTGGGGAGGCTAAGCTATTGTCAGCAACACTACTGGGACCCTACAGTACGATATGTCCTTTTTAAGGCATGCTACAACAGCTGAACCAAACCACTCTGCCTCCACCTACACTTACAATGGGGAAATATAGGGAGGCCAAGCTATTGTCAGCAACACTACTGCGACCCTACAGTACGATATGTCCTTTTTAAGGCATGCTACAATACGCTGAACCTAACTACTCTGCCCCCACTCACGCAATCAAAACGGAGAAAGCCTGGGGAGGCTAAGCTATTGTCAGCAACACTACTGCGACCCTACAGTACGATATGTCCTTTTTAAGGCATGCTACAATAGTTGAATCAAACCACTCTGCCTCCACCTACACTTACAATGGGGAAAGACAGGGATGCCAAGCTATTGTCAGCAACACTACTGCGACCCTACAGTACGATATGTCCTTTTTAAGGCATGCTACAATACGCAGAACCGAACCACTCTGACCCCTCACACAACATAAACCCAGCAATCACGCAATCATAACAGAGAAAGCCTGCGGAGGCCAAGCTAGCTATTAGCTATTATCAGCAACACTACTGCGACCCTACAGCACGATATGTCCTTCTTAAGGCATGCTACAATAGCTGAACCAATCCACTCGGCAATCCACTAACACTGACAAGGAGCACCAAGTCAACAGTCACGCTCATCATAACCAGAACACGTACAAGCATTATACACATGCACACAAAACCGACACATTTCTTTCATCCTTTAAATATTATAATAAAGTATTACAATTATCTTTCTACATCTTTTTTATCTTTTTATATCTTACACATTCTAATTAAAACTAATTCTGCCTTCTTCTTTTAAGCAGGTACACAGAAGATGCTTTTGACCAGCACCCCAATAACCGCTACGGACAGTTTAACCCCCATGGTTCCTGAACACCCCCCCCCCCCCCACTCCATCCCTAAAAGTGGTCGACCCTTTAAGGGTGGCGGGCGTTGGTCTTGCGTCCCGCCTCTGCCCCTTTTTGTAAGCGCATTCCGCACCTTCTGTCCCAACCCAATAGGACCACAATGCAGGCCTGCCCCCAAACCAGGGAAGTTCGGGTCTTCTTTCTGGTGGTCCCCGAAAGGGGTCGTTGTTGTTTATTTCAAAGACGTCATACCAAACAGAGAGAGCCTGAGGCAGATTATAATTGCCAGTGATGGCCATCATCCAATATCACCTCCGAAGTGGCAGACTATGCTTGCCTGAAAATCCAGATCGACTGCACTCTCAGGGAGAGGTAGTACCTTTGTGAGAGGCCCCAACCTCCCACACTGTTCCTCACCCGAGGGTTCAACCGACATCAGTCAACGAGGCCACCGCGCCGCAACAGGAGACACCTGCCGAGTACCGGAACCTTTTCCTCTTTCAACACGCCTAGACATGTGACAGCCAATCATATACAGTCACCGAGGGTCGAAAGGGGCTTGCTCCCCAAGACCGTGCCTACGCGCCTTCGGCGTGTGAAAGCATTTCGTTCGTTCGTTAATTAACTTCATTAATTAATTTTTTGATGATTATTCCTATACTTAGTATTTGCAATTCAATATTACTGCGCCCGTGGAAATATTGCCCACCTGTGGAAAGTGACCAGTCCACGGCGGCTGAACGGTAGCTCAAACATTGAGCAGTTTCATCCAAATTGTCGTAAGATAATTACCGTAAAACGTTATTGGTGATCGAAGGTCGGAAAACGTCCAAATTAAATCTCTCTGTAGAAGGTTCAAATAAAAAAAAAATTTACCTCTCATGGTTCCGGACAACAATTTAAAAAAAACGATATCCGACGTCAGATACAGGATATCTGACGCCATTGCTAACATACATGACATCAAAACCAACGCGCGTTACCCCTTCCAATCTCGTGACAGTTCGACGACCGCTATATAACATAAAAACTAACCCAGGCATCAAGGGAAATATATTAGTTTAAAGATTGTGCAGTTTTATTCAAGTTGGTTAAACATTGCTAATGATATGTCGTTATTGGCGTTTGAAGGTCGGAAAATTTCAATATTGCATTTCCGTGCATTAAATTAAGAAACACTTATGACCCCAATATCAAGTTGAATACATGTTGAAAATCCGTCCTCAAATACCGGAGTTAAGACGCCAATGCCGGCAGACAAGACGTCAAAACCAACACGCGTTATCCCTTCCAATCCGGTGACAGCTCCACCAAAGCCATATAACATAGCCCCCATAAAATTACCCAGGCGCCAAGGTGAATATATTAGCCCAAATATTGTGCAGTTGTATTAAACTTGGTGGAAAAATTGTTAATGCTACGTCATTCTTGGCGTTTGAAAGTCAGAAAACTTCTATTTTCGTGCATTAAATTAAGGGGACGATAAACCGATATTTCTGCAAATACACCGGTATTTAGTCCATACTAGTTTGAATACGGGTATGTATCAGTTTATCTATATATCGTACAGTCCTATTTGTTTTTGCTATGATCCATGTGCCATTAAGAGTTTTGGATAAATTTACAGGCAAAACAACTGAAACCGTATAGCATTACTCTTGACATTGTAGCAGTATTTGATGGTACAATTAACCATCGATCCCAATCGTTGAAGTCTGAGTTTGATGCAGACCATTAGTTTTTCAGTAAGTCACATGCATTGTGTTTGAGAATGCTTTGTGTCTGGATATCTTTGGTGCGTTAAGTAGTATTGTGATTGTTCCCAATGCCAAACTGAGAACTCTAGAAATGACTTCCCTCTGCCCGTATGAACGGATTTCTCCAAAACCAATAAAATTATGTATTTTAAACTAGATGATATTTATTTGTTATCAATTCTTCTTATTGGGCAGATATGTTTCAGGCTGAAGAAATACGTCAAAGTTATTTTAAAGTTGGAAAAGAGTATCCATATTGTGAAATCAACTCCACCTACATGTATACCTTGCAGTCTAGACTTACACAACGTTTGTCGATAACTGTCTGATGTGCAACATTTACATGTATGTACTTGATAGGGGTCTTTCTTCTGTTTGGTGTTATTATTACCCCCACTCGCGAAGAGAATGAGGTATACTGGATTACATGTTCCTGCATCGGTCCGTGGGTCCGTCAGTGCATCTGTCCGTGTGTCTGTGTAATCGTCCGTCATCAGCAATATCTCAGCAGTGAATGGATTGGTTTTAATGACATTTGGTATGAGTAGTTCTTGTGACAAGCCCCTCGTGCGCATGTTATGAAAATCGTTGCTTGCGTATTTTTCACCAAAGTTATGTTCTTTAGTTTGTCAATGTTTTACGCTTGTTTACGTCCGCAGTGATATCTCTCCAGTGCATGAATAAATTGCAACGAAATGTGTTATAAGGGAGCTCTTTGACAAGCTGTTCCTGCACATATTATAAAACAGTTACCAGTATTTTTTTCAGTCCAGATCTGCAATGGGTGTAGAAATTGCCTTGGACACTAGCTTTTATTGTTCTTGTTCGCAAAACTTGGAATGTTTATGAAGGAGGGTAATCTGGTCGAGAACCCTGTCTTTTAATCTACTTGGAAGCATTTTACATATTCATAAAAGGGGTGCCCTTGTGGTGACATCATCTCCTCCAACACATTGTCGTTTAATGTATTGAAACCTTACAGAACTATGGACGCCATATTGCTGATGTGCAGCATGTATATTATACTGGTAAGGGTATGCGCTAATATTATATAATATTAGAACGTTCCTTTTCATGTTCTATCGGTCGATAGTACCTGAGTTTGTGTGATTTTTTAAATAAAACCTGAAGCAGCAAAGCTGCTGAAGGTTTTATTTCAGAAATCACACAAACTCAGGTTCTATCGACCGATAGAACATGAAAAGAAACGTTCTACTTATTTTATTATGCCGAACAAAAATTAGCTTTCATGGTTAAGCGTTAACTGCAACATGCCATCAAACTTGTAATAACAATGTAATCGAATCCAAAATCATGACGTCATTTCGAAGGATTGACGTCTTTTTAGGAGTTTCCAGATTACCAAATTCGAAAATGACTTGTTACAAGTGCCGTCGCTTTGGAAGTTTCTATATCGCCAAATGTCAATGTGTACAACTGCATCATGCTGTTCATGTTATAATTCATTATTATGTAATGCTTGTGTGATAAGTGGTATGATGGAATATAACTTTTTAGACGACGACAGTTGTTAGAATTAAACGGAGTGAAACAATTTATTTTGAACCTGAGGCGGAGACTTAGAGAGGTTGAGGAACACTAGTACTAGTAGTGATACTAAACTTGTGTAAATATAATTGATTGAACTTGAAGTCACATTCATTATTCACTATAGTTGAGAACATCACGTGAGTTTTTAAAATTTCTGATTCTTTTGAATTCATTGTTTTCACACACCCACTGAAGATGACATATTTGTCGGTAAGTTTGTGTCTATCGGTGACGAAAAAAGTTAAACAGACATGGCGCCTTCGTTTGGTGTTGAGAAATTCCAATCAGCACGTGCGTAGTCGACGCTGATCAATGGAAATGGAGCTTACATGTTCTTTGTTCTCATGTCCCAGGAAAGAACGTTCCGATAGTACGCGTGTTTTGTCCAAAACCTCCATTATTTAAATGAAAAATATTACCGGTTTGTTTACATTATTGTTTCACACTCTTTTGAGACGAATCATTTCATTCACGCCATAAGAGATGCGCAAGGAACAATCGAATGCATTGTAACATGACTTTTTTACCAGTAGGCCGGATTCCACTCCGGGCGTAATAAGAACAATTCCCAACGTATGCCGTGTATCGGGTAACGCTGAATACACAGAAAACGTGGTATACATACACAGAAAACAAGTTCCATATCTATTAACCCATCCACACACGTGTGTCTTTCTGTGTTTTTTCACGTCCTCACGTCTATAAAAGCAAGGATACTCAGCAATTCATTTCAGAACTCGTCCCCAGAGTTTCAATGTGTTCTGTGTGCCAGCACAGTGCATTGGGACCTAGGAGACGAACTATCTACAAAAAACACATTTTATCGCCAACCAAATTTGCGAAGAACCCGTGTTACTATTTTTAGCTATCGCTAGTGATTCAAACTGTAATTGCGGTGCGCGATCTGTAGAAAATTCCAATAAAATTTCGCTTCTATTTAAAAATAACCCGTCATCGATTTCCGTTCGGCACATGTGTGCGGAACAGATTTCCATTTTAAGCATGGTTCACCGTTGCTGTAGACGGCGATTTTATAGTAAGGGCGTGTAATAAATACATTTATTTGATGTATGCTATTTTAGGTGGAACTGCTGATATTACAGTTCAGGAGCGACAAGACGATAACACACTGAAGGAGATACATGCAGCATCTGGCGGTGCATGGGGTGGATTGAGAGTCAACGATGCATTTTTGACGTTCCTTGCTAGTTTCTGCACTGGACCTGATGACAGCAATAAGTTTCTGAACAAATTAAAAGATGGAAACATGGAAGACTATCTGCAATTATCTAGAGAGTTTGAAGTGAGAAAACGAACTATCAGTCTTGAGGAGAGAACAACTATACACTTGCCCGTTTCTGTGTTCGAGCTCTTTGAAGAGATGACTGGTAAACAATTAAAACATTTAGTGTCGCAAAAAGAATTTAGTGATACAATAATTATTCATGGGGATAAAATTAGATTGGCTTCAAGTAAAACGAAGGAGTTATTTACACCTGTAGTGAAGAGTATTATTGATCATGTCTCCTCATTGTTACAACGACCGGCTCTTGTTAATGTTGACACCATTTTGATGGTTGGTGGGTTTTCCTACTCACCTTTTATGAAGGAGGCGATTCGAAATCATTTTTCTTCAAAAACAGTGATTATCCCTGAAGAACCAGATTTGGCTGTATTAAAGGGTGCTGTTTTGTTTGGAAATAATCCTGGCATCATATCATCTCGGGTCGCAAAGTATACGTATGGGATACAGACTGCAGAATATTTTAAAGAAGGTCTACATCCACCAGACAAAAAAATAATTTGTGATGGCAAGCCCTATTGTGGTGATGTTTTTAATAAACTCATAAGCATGAAACAGTTGTTGAAGATTGGACAACCCACTAAATGTAAAACATATGTCCCCTTGACGAAGGGACAAACAAAAGCGGAGGTCTTTATTTATGCTGCATATGAAAACTCTCCCACTTACACAACTGATAAATTTTGCAGCCGTCTGGGTAAAATCGTAGTCGACTTAAGCGAACACGAGGATGGTTATGATCGCACTATTGCTGTTCGTATCAATTTTGCTGGTACTGAGCTAGAAGTTGAAGCTGTGGAGGAGACGAGAAAAAAAACATTCAAAACTCGAATTGACTTCCTGGGTTAAACATTTTTTTTCAAAACAATAAAAATGGAGACACCTCGAAAACACTGTGTGGCACGATCTAAATGGATAGTTGTTTTCGTCAATCAGAGAACGCCTAGTTTAAACATATTTTATCTGTCGAAAAACAGAGAACAAGTGCTTACCACTTAATAACACTCCTCTCCTTACACACATGGTTCAACAATACATATTAATTACATGACAGCAACTGTTGTCTGTTATGTCTATGCGGCACCACCAGCATCAGCATCTTTACCAGCACAAAAAGACACAAATCAAGTCAAGACACTACTGTCTACTGTCACTCAAATCTTTTAGTTGCGTTGATATATTTTTGTACATACTTGAATAGGCATGCATTAGCCTCATTTGGCAACTCCATGCTACCAAACAAAAGGGTATCCATAGAAATAATATGAAAACTTTCCAGGTCACGCATTAGCTGAAACCTAGGGAAACTAAACCGCTGACAATAGAAAAAATAGTGTTCGGCATCTTCGTTACCTTCTCCACGTAGACAGAGTGGTGATTCTAAAATGTGATTTTGGAATTTATCGACATTAAGATCACTACAGCCACACCTAATTCGACAATGTAAAATATTCAGTTTTCGTTTGCCTTTATTGAAATATGGAGTCGGTTTGACAATATCAGTAGGTATCATTCTTTTAAAAGCGGCGATTGACGGTAATATTCTTGTTGCTATTGGTAATTTATTCTAAGCCTCCACACATGACGGAAAAAATGACCGTTTGAACAATTCGGTCCTTGACTTATATTGTATAAAGTCTGATGAATTTCGCAAATTATACTGAGTTACGTTTTCGAACCTAGGAGGCAATAAGCCAACAAGAAAATCTGGGGACATCTTATTAACTATTTTGTAAAAAGTACACATTTTATGGATGTGTTTTTTTTCTCCTAGCATCTGCCATCCAAGCTCTAATAGCAGACGGTCGTGTGGGATAGATCTAGTTAGTCCAGTAATAATACGAGCAGCGTCATAATGAATGTCATCTAACTGTTTCAATAAATACTGTGCAGCTCCGCACCATACAGGACTCGCGTATTCGAGTATTGGGCGTATATATGAAAAGTAGATTTTCTCCAAAGTTTTGCGACCAAACACAAATTTTAGTTTACGCAACTGCGAAACTCTAGAACTAGCTCTTTTACAAAGTTGTTTTATATGGTTGTCCCATGACAGATTTGATTGGATGTTTAAACCAAGATGTTTGTGGGATGTGATAAATGATAAGGGTTCGCCTGTAAACTGTAGATCCGGAGAGGATAAGTCTTTTTTAAGTGTAAACAAAATTGTATTTGTTTTCTGAGCATTGAAGGTTACTAGCCATTTATCGGCCCATGCAGTTAATCTTAATATATCAAGGTTAATTTTGGTCTCTAGTTCGCGAATTCTTTCCTGGCTGTTTGTGAGACACGTGTCGTCTGCAAAGAGCCTGGTTACTGACTCAATCGTGCCAGCTATGTCATTTATATATACTAAAAATAGGAAAGTGCCTAAAACTGAGCCTTGAGGCACGCCATACTTGACTTCTATATATTCGGAGTAGCTACCATTTACCTGGACTCGCTGCTTTCGATCGCTGAGATAACTGCGAAACCAAGACAACAAGGCACCAGAAACTCCGTATTGTTTTAGTTTGAGTAGGATTCCGTCATGTCACACTCTATCAAATGCTTTAGAAATATCACAGAAGACCCCACATGTTATGAGATTTTGGTCAACCCGCGTTACAAAGACTGTGATATATTTCTATAAGTTGAAATACTGTACTGTTCTGTGGTAGGAATTCTGACTGATATCTGTAAAACAAATTGTTTTCAGAAAAGTACTTATGTAATTCCTTGAACACTAATTTTTCCAGAACTTTGCCCAGACAGGACAATAAAGAAATTGGTCGATAATTATTTGGGTTAAACCGTTCACCTTTTTTGTATAGCGGGATTACAGTCGCATATTTCCAGTCGTCTGGGAATGTACATGTACCTAAGGATTTGTTAAAAAGCAGAGAAAGTGGTTTTGATATCGTAAACTTTGTTTCTTTTAATAGTCTATGACTTATACCATCATGCCCACTGGACTTTTTCAAAGGGAGACTATTCAAGACTGAAATAACATCTTCTTCAGAAAATTGAATCTGGTTGCAACTTTTTTCACACCTGCGTTCAAAACGTGGAAGTTGGTGATTTTCTTTATCAATTTTGCTATTATTTATAAAGGTACTATTCAACAAGTTAGCTTTACCAATGTCGTCGTCAATGATTTCATATGTATTTTGTAATGTGTGGTGTAGAGGGAGAATGCTTGTTGCGGGAATAAAATCAGTCAGAAAGCCATTTATGACATGCCAAAACTGGTTTGGATTTGGATTTGTGTTGAGAGTGATTCATCAACTTGATTCATGTATTTATCTTTAGCAAATTTTTTCATATTATTGACTTTGTTTCGAATTAATTTGTACTTTTGCCATCTTTCAGGCGTATTGACATTGATAGCATTTTTCCTAGCGCGATCCCTGATACGGATTTATTTACGTAATGTGCTATCGAACCACGGTCTATCATTTTTCCTCATTGTTATTTTGTTTCTTGGAATGCATTGGTAGGCTAGGTCAAAAAATGTTGACGTGAAATTAGTCAGAGAGTTATTAATATTGGCCGGTATGCATATGAGATCTTCCCAATTCACTTACGAGATCATGTGGTTCATTTTTTGGAAGTCCGCCTTGTTATAATTCCACACTGTTCTTGTAGTTGGGGTATTAATTGCTCTAATGTGGGCGATATAGCAGAATGTGGCTTTATGGTCAGACAGGGTACCCATGTCTAATGTTCCTGAGTTTATTCCAGATATGGAATCACTAATTAATATTGGGTCAATCAGGGTTTCACTAGTGCAAGTTACCCTTGTAGCCTCTGTAATAGTATTAGTCAAATTAAATTTAGTAATAATCTGTTGTAGAGGACCAAATCTTTGAAATAGATCACAATTTAAGTCACCTGCAATAATTATGGACGGGTTTCTACTAAAGGCCTGTTCTATGCTTTCATCCAGTTTCAGCCAGAAATCATTTATGCATTCTCTGGCCGATCCGTAAGTTACACATAATAGGAATTGTGCTTTTGAACCAATTTCAAACCATAAAATGTCATCATCAAAGCAAAGATCTTGTATTGCTTGACAGTGAATACTTTCGTTGACGTAAACTGCTACTCCTCCACCATATTGATTCCTATCCCTTCTAAACGGGCCAAAGAAATGTGAGAATTGTAAGTTACTACTATTGTATGATTGATCCAGATGTGTTTCGGTGAAGCATAATACATCATAATCTTCAACTATATCGGGCAGGTCCGTTATTTTATTTCTAATACTCAATATATTGCAATTAAATATGGATATTGGGGAAGTTTTCAAATGTGGGCTTTTGGGGAGGACAGGGCCAGGGTTAATTTGAATGTCGCCTCCAAGAGTTATTAATAAAGTAATAAACAGCAAGATCAAAAACACTCAAATTAGTACAATGACATTGCTTCTAGACCTGGGTTGTACGTGCCTGCTTGAGTTGAGTGCTGGTTTTGCCCTTGAGCACAGTACGTTATAGAATATGCCCACCGAGAAACGATAGCTTTCTATGTCAGTCGCCATGACACACTGTTGAGAAAAATAATAGAAAAAAGGCATGATCTTTCTCAGTGACTGCATTACCACTTTGCAACTTTGTCCAAGGCAAAATCAATCTCAGACTAAATCGGCTGATATTTGGAACTGAGTGGGGCGGACACAACAGACAAATAGTAAAAGTGAAAAGAAGGTGTAATAAATGTAAGGTAAACACATATATAGAAAAGTAAAATTATGTGGCATGATGAAGTGGCTAATAGTTTTGTCAACGAATTCATCAATTCTCTGAAAACGAATAGATAAAAAACATTTGAATGGGTGAACAAATTGATGGATTCATTACTATGGGAGATTGACTTTGTAAAAATCTTGTAAGATATGGGAGAGTGATTTTCACAATTTTCGTACGCTCAGATAATTTGTGTTTAGTTTAAACAATATTTATTCATTGAAGAGAAAAAAAGAATAATCGATACATTATGATAAAGTAACTTACACAAATATCTTACAGAGATCAAGTTATGTGCAGATGCATCGAAAATGAACCTTGAGAACCTGATGTTAAAGGATTCGGCAGGAAGCAATAAGCTTATATTGGCCGTCTCCTTCGTACAATTTAAAGTTACACTTTTAAGTGGCAGTTATATAGTTAATCATAGATATTGTTTAAACGTGACTAGGAGGGAGGAGGAGGAGAGATAGGTGATAGGGAGATAGGATATAGATATAGATTCCTGGGCATTAACTGGAACAAAACGCAGGGCGGCAAATGGACACAGGTTTTTGACTGTGGTAAAGAATAAAGACGATTGGGAGTCTAAACAAAACAAATCACAGATACATCCGAGCATCGAATGTTAGTTGTATCTGATGAGTACATCAACACATTGCCTTTTTCAATACACCGTGGGTATGGTAATGGGAACAAGAAATGTTACTTACGGCAGCGCAGTACAGCAGGAATCAGCTAAATCGCCGACTGATCACGATATAATCTTGGACAGTTCTGAAAACAAGTAGGTTTTCAGAATTGCTGAGCTGTTCAGACCCATACAGTAAAGTCGAGGGCTCTATGGCAAATGGCAAATTATATATGGTTAAGTTACGAGCATTGGCGTGGAAGGGACAGTATAGAAGAAAATGCTCACACGTCTCTAGATGCCCACATTGGCAAAGGGGACTCGTGGAGAGATGATTATTATACAAATCAGCATTTAGGTTACTGCACTGTAAACGTAGCCTACAATGGTAAACTTGTGCTGCACGACTTTTTGCTCCGCTGTAAAAATTTGGCGGGCGCAGGTTTCTTTTGTTCAGGAACGTTTTGAAATTAGGAAGGGAAGTGTTTTCTCTTACAGAAGTCGGTAGTGCATTCCACTGGGACGTCGTATCAGGTATAAAGGATTTTTGATATAGAGTGGTGTTACTGAATGGGACACGATGTTGTGCTGTGGAGCGAAGATTATGGCTCACGCTCAAGGTCGAGATAACTGGTGGGATTTTTGCAGAAATATAAGGCGGTGTTATGTTGTGATACATCTTGAAAAACTGAATAAGTCTATGCTTCCTTCGCCTCTCCTGCAAGGAGTCCCAACAAGTTTCGGAATAAAGCAAGTCTTTGTTTGCGCTCATTGTAGCGCCAGTTACTATTCTTGCGGCGGCAATTTGGATTTTTTCTAGTTGGGTTATTTGTGCAACTGTACAGTTATCCCAAATGCAATCGGCATATTCGAGGAGGGGTCTAATGAATGCAAAATATATTTTTTCAAGGACTCTGCGATCAAGCACAAATTTGTGGACTCTAAGTATGTCGATGCGCGTCCATGCTTTGGTACACAAATGATCAATGTGGTCGTTCCAAGTGCATTCATTATTCAGTATAACTCCCAAGTGTTTGTGGCTACTGAATTCAGCAATCGGGACTCCACTTAGGTATAGTGGTGGATGAGATTGGCCGTCGCGTTTGCGCGATATTAGCATAGTTTCAGTTTTCTGGGGATTAAATTCTACTAGCCACGTCTTTGCCCATTGGTCTATTGAAAGTAGGTCCCGGTTGATTAGGGCTGCAGCCTGATCACGATTCTCCACTATTAAGTAGAGCGTCGTGTCATCCGCGAAAAGGCGTAAACTGGAAAGTATATTTTCGGTTATATCATTGATGTAGATTAAAAAAAGTAGTGGTCCAAGTATCGAGCCTTGGGGGACACCTGAATTTATTAATTTCCAACTGGATTCTTCTGAGGCTACTACCACGCGTTGGTACCTATCAGAAAGGTATGATTCTAGGAATCGGAGCAGGTCTCCAGAGATTCCAATCTTCTTGAGCTTGTGAAGGAGGCCCACATGCCAGACCCTGTCAAATGCCTTGCTAATGTCACAAAAGACCACTCTCACTTCCTTACCTTCATCAAGAGCATGGCAAAATTCATCGTACAAGTCAGTCAACTGTAAAACAGTTGAATCGCCCGGTGTAAAGCCAGATTGGAAGCGAGTAAGTATATTATTCACACATAAAAAGTTCCATAGCTGTTTAAAGACACATTTTTCAAATAATTTGCCGAGACAACTCAGAAGTGCGATTGGACGATAATTAGTTACTAGGTTTGGGGGATTCTTTTTTAACACTGGTGTCACGTTAGCCTTTTTCCAGGACTGTGGAAAGTAACACTTTTTGAGGAGTATGTTGAAAAGCGTTGTCATAGGCTCACAGAGGGACCGCCGACACTCCTTCAACATGCGGGGACTTATCAGGTCGTGGCCCGATGCTTTTGACACCTTGATTTGCCCCATGGCATCAAGTACATCGCTGTTATCTAGTGCTATGTGATCCAGTAACTGTGGGGTACTCTGAGGCAGGTCCGGTAGGGAGGCATTGGAATCGTCCAGGGTCGAAATTGAACAGAAGTATTCGTTGAAAACTTCTGCCTTTTCAATATTGGATGAGTAGAGTTTATCTAGATGGGTTAGTATTGGGATGTCATTTTTGTTTTTGCAGATAAGAGTCTTTAGTGTTTTCCACCATTCTGACGAGGGGGTGTCAGGACAACATAATTTCATCTGTATTTTTAATGTGTATTCATCTTTTGCTTTGCGCACCGCTGACGTGACTTCGTTACGTTTGATTTTATATCTTTCCCAGTCCAGCGGTAGGCATGTGCGCTTAGCCGTGCGATAAAGCCGTTTTCTTTGGCGCATCAGTAGCCGTATATTGTTGTGCATCCAGTTAGGCTGATTACTTCGCACAGTTACTAATTTATTTGGAATGAATTTGGACGCTGTGTCCATTAATATTTTGGTAATTTTGGATACAATAGTGTCAGGACATGAGCAGTCGAAACATTGATTCCAATCTTCGCTGCTCAGAGCCCTGTTCATTGCTTCATAGTCACCTTCGGCATATAACCATATGCGCCTTCTGATATTTTTTGGCAATGTTCTTATAAACTGCAAGGTTGCGGTTATGGGACAATGATATCGGATCATGCCAGGTACAAGTGGCTCTAGAACCTCACACTCTAGTACGTGAACGGTATTACTTACACCAAAAAGGTCAATTAGCGAGGCAGATGACTCAGTAAAGCATGTGGGCTCCTTCACGAGCTGTCGAAAATTAAAATACTTACATAAATCTTGGAAACGACTTCTAGTGCAATTAATCTGGTTATCGTTGAAATCTCCAGTAATAACTATATCGTGTATTCTGGTATCCTTAGCCTTGTCTATAGAAGCTGATATATGGTCCCAAGTTTCAGGTAAGCTGTTGGGTGGTCTATAGAAAACACCCAGCAGTATGGATTTGCTGAGTTTAGCAGAGACCTCTGTCCAAATGCATTCAATGTTACTCAGCTCAAGGTCCATCCTACGCCGGAGGCATAAGTCGTTCTTAGCATAGATAGCCACACCACCACCCCGTGCTGGGCGATCTAACCTCAGGGGTTCTTGAAACCCCCGAAGTGTAATATCGGATGTTGGATCAGAGTCTTGTAGCCAAGTTTCGGTAAAAGCAAGAATATCATAAGATAGAAATTCGTACTCCACGATTTCTAATTTGGGCTTCAGACTTTGTATATTCATATGGAGAATTTTAAGTGTAGCTATGTTATTATGAGATTCGGGGGTAAGTGGACCTGGATTTGACTCTATGTCTCCCGATATTAATAACAATAGCCCTGACATGAAAACTACCGACACCACAGTGGCAATCAAGCACCAAGTATTCCGTATAGTCGTTATATCTTGGGCAGTCCTCCAGACATTTCCATCCACATTGCAGTGGGTCGAGATAGGGTGGGAGAGGGTTTTCATTCCCAGGGAATTGCAGATGGGGGCTGAGAGGAGATGGAATGCTGCTAATGTAATTGTTAAACTATCTACAACACTTAACCCTGCTGACCGTAAATGTACATATACTACGAGGCACTGTGATTGGTTTTTACTCAACTTTCCCCTTAAGCTGCAGTCATAAACTATGTTATTGAATAAACCAATCCGAGCGCGATAATAATCAAGACTATACATTACGTTATCGGACGATAATAAAAGAAGAATTTTGCTCGGATGGCCGTCATTTCGGTCTCACAACAATCGCCGTGTTTATTGGCACGTTGACAGTTATGAGCACCAGGCACCAACGTCATAACACTGGACGATGTGTGCACCATGCCGCTGCCAGTTTTGTACCCAGGAATCTTGCTAGGAGAGAGAAAGAGTAAGCATAAGATGTCGTTAGCAGAATGAAAGGAGAGTAGAAAATAAGGAAATAAGAATATGGAAAACACAATCAAATAGAATGTCATAAGAAAGAAAAAAATCTGCGTTAACAAAGTCGGGCACCATTGCTTCTAATTGGTTTTCGGAAGAACTGAAATCATGTGGAGGGATATGGTTTCAGCTTATAGGCGGCTCTGAAATACTGATGAAGGGTAGTGTGTCATATACATATATATACGTATATATATATACATATATATATATATATATATACACAAACACACACACACATACACACACACACACATTATATATATATACATACATACACACACATACACATATATATGTATTTAAAGCACAAACACGTGGAGAAAACACTGAACCATGTACATAGATACATATATATACATACATAATTCATGTGTGTTTCAGTTATTTGAAACTGAAGCACATGGAGAAAACACTGAACCATGTTTGACCCTTTATCCAATGTAGCAACCGGTTGAGTCCAGACTTAGTAATTATACACCATCCAGGGCCCATGGTGAGAAAACACTGAACCATGCTTAGCCATTTTTCGAATGTATCAACCAGCTGAGTCCACTCTTAACGGTTATACAACACCTAGGGCTCATAGTAAATTTTAATTATATCGATAAAACAATACAAACATGGACATCACCAGAACCGATTCGACGAAGTCATTTTCCTGATGTCAATGTCTGCATGGTTCTATTGGAGAATTGTCTGAGCTCTTGGAGCCTAATATATTTATGCTTATGACAACCATTTTCCGAATGTATCATCCAGTTGAGTCCACTCTTAACAGTTACACATCACCTAGGGCTCATAGTAAATTTTAATTTTATCGATAAAACAACACAAACATGGACATCACCAGAACCGATTCGACGAAGCCATTCCCCTGATAGCAATGTCTGCATGGTTCTATTCGAGAATTGTCTGAGCTCTTGCAGCCTAATATATTTATGCTCATGACCACCACCCCGGGCTCGTAGTAAATGTTAATTATATCAATAAAACAATACAAACATGGACATCACCAGAATCGATTCGACGAAGCCATTCTCCTGTTGTCAATGTCTACATGGTTCCATTGGAAAATTGACAGAGCTCATGGAGCCTAATATATTTATGCTTATGACCACCACCCAGGGCTCGTAGTAAATTTTAATTATATCGATAAAACAATACAAGCATGGACATCACCAGAATCGATTCGACGAAGCCATTCTGTTGATGTCAATGTCTGCATGGTTCTATTGGAGAATTGACAGAGCTCATGGAGCCTAATATATTTATGCTTATGACCACCACCCAGGGCTCGTAGTAAATTTTAATTATATCGATAAAACAGTACAAGCATGGACATCACCAGAACCGACTCGACGAAGCCATTCAGTTGATGTCACTGTCTGCATGGTTCTATTGGAGAACAGGTGTTGGTGCCACCTGTCTTCCAGTGCATGGAATATAAGGAATATAAGATGTGGACACTGAGAACAACCAACACTGGTTATATAGAGCCTGATATGCGCACTCAAATCTATACCTCCCAAATACTAAGGTGAAGCAGCCCTATGACAACAACGTTTAAACTAGGATTCGAAATACGGTATAGGAAAACTCAAACACTGTCAGTGGAAGGCCTGATATGCCCACTCGAGCATGTACTTTTCATGTGCTATGTTCGTATAAACAAGGATTCGAAGTACGGCAAGGAAACCTCCAACACTATCCGTGTAAGGCCAGATATGTACACACAAGCATGTACTCTTCATGTACTATGGTCATATCAATGGAGAAATCAATCGGCTATGTTAAAAAAGCCTTTATTTATTTATTTATTTATTTATTTATTTATTTATTATTTGTTTATTTATTTGTGTTTAGAGTCGTTTGTTTTAGGACAATGGCCAATTATGACCATGGCATTTATTTATTTACTTTATTTAGTTGAACATTTGCCCAAATCCCCATTTAAATATTTACTTAAATGTCAATTTAAATATCCATTTAAATATCCATTCAAAAGATTAGTCAAACATTTACTCATACAATTATTCAAATATTTCTTCAATTAATTAACCAAACATTTGTTTGAATATTTATTCAAATATTCATTCGAATATTCGCACAAATGTGTATCTAAAGATTTATTCGAATTTTTATTTGAATATTCATTCACGTATTCATTTAACCTTCTTCCCAACGCTTGGAGCAGACGACACACGAGCAAAAATATTTTGTATAACTAAAAGTTTTCACCCTTTGCCTCCAAAACACAGGCTGCGACCCCTCACTCGAACGAGCGTTTCACGCTCGTTTGAATGAGGGGCCACAACCTATGTTTTGGAAGCAAAAAATGAAAATCTAAAAAAAGATTGCATAGCTATTTTCGAGAATAGCGCCGGCCGGTTTTGGCCGTTACGTTGAGTAAAGGGCTAACCCTGATCCCAACGCTTGGACCAGGCGACACTCGAGAAAAAAATATTTTTGACAACTAAACAATTTCACTTTTTTGCCTCCAAATGGGTGGAGAGACACAACCCATGTCCCAGACGCAGGAGAAGGGGGGGGGGGGGGGGTGGATTCACAACTGAGTTTCTAGATTAGCGCTGACCTGTTTTGGCCCTTACGTTGGGAAAGGATCAATTGTCTAGATATTTGGCAATTTAAAATATTTATTTAGTTATTTAAATATTTATTTAGTTAGTTCTTAATGCAAAAATCAAGGGAAATAAGGCCGTGTTCAGGTATGGGTGGGGGGTTGGGGGTCTATTTAGAGGCATATATAAGGATGGAGTTAGGTAGTTGTATATCGTAAGCTAATTTAAGTATCAGCCAATTTAAGTATCTAGGAATTTGTCTAATTAAGTATTGTTTTATTTAGGTATTTATTTGTTTAGCTTTTATTTTATTATTTTAGTTTTTATTGGAAACTTTAAGGGAAATAGACCGTATTCGGAGGGGGGGGGGGGCTAATTGAAAGTACATTAAAGTAATTGAAAGTACATTTAAGCATAGAGTTAGGTAGGCATATATCACAGGGAATTTAGTGTTATAGCTCACTCAGCACAATTCACTAAATATATATTCTAGGTATTGAGACTAATCTACTATAAATGACTGGGAAGTATTGAGGTTAATTCTTGTAACAATTCTGAACTTTTGGTCAAGTTTGTCCATTTGCGAGGTGTTCGTAATTCTCTGATTTGTGTTTGCCCACGGAGATTGGAAAAGCACAATAAGATGAAATAAATCGAAAAAGAGATTGTTTGAAAGGGGTCAACGTATGGTTAGGTTCATTAATAATAATAAAATAAAAATTGTTGTTGAACATTTGTGTTAGCTGGTACATAATCGAACAAAGAGTACACTCAAATTACCTATAATATTTTACGTCGCTCTCTTTCAGATGAGTACAATTTGTTTTTTTATTGACAACTGGAGACGAGTTTAAATTAACGAGTGAGTCTATTAATTAATTAATTAATCATTCAAGCATCACTTGTCCGATCAGTTAATCAAACAATTAATCGAGCAATAAGTTATTTTATTAATTCTAAAATATCATAGAGTCAGAGAATAAATACGAGACAAAAAGAGTCTACGGACCCTCAGTGCAGTGTTTATAGTCACCAGAGTTCCACAGAGTTCTATACGCCTTGAGGCACACAGAACACTGTATGCTTCGGGTCACGATAATCTGAGCTGCAAGGATATGCTTTATTTTTTAGCGTACAGTGGAGTGCGCCCAAGACAAAATGGCTAGCACAAAAAATAGTTGAGATAGCGAGAATTTTAATGTTTGTAATTCGAAATTCAAGATTTAAAATTTTGTTGATTTCTTAGACCTATAAATCTCACCATTTTGTCGCAAGCGCACTTTACCGTAGAGTAGAGTGCGCCTGAGACAAAATTGCTAGCACAAAAAATAGTGGAGCTAGCGAAATTTTAATGATTATAAGTCAAGATTTCAAATTTTGTTGATTTCTTAGACCTATAAATCGCACCATTTTGTCGCAGGCGCACTTTACCGTAGAGTAGAATGCGCCTGAGACAAAATGGCTAGCACATAAAAATAGTGGAGCTAGCGAGAATTTTAATGATTATAATTCAAAATTCAAGATTTCAAATTTTGTTGATTTCTTAGACCTATAACTCGCACCATTTTGTCGCAGGCGCACTTTACCGTAGACTACAGTGCACCTGAGACAAAATGGCTAGCACAAAACAATAGTGGAGCTAGCGAGAATTTTAATGATTATAATTCATTAAATTCAAGATTTAAAATTTTGTTGATTTCTTAGACCTATAAATCGCACCATTTTGTCTTAGGCGCACTTTACCGTAGAGTAGAGTGCGCCCAAGACTAAATGACTAGCACAAAAAAAAAAAAAAAAAAAAAAAATAGTGGAGCTAGCGAGAATTTTAATGTTTGTAATTCGAAATTCTAGATTTAAAATTTTGTTGATTTCTTAGACCTATAAATCGCACCATTTTGTCGCAGGCGCACTCTACCGTAGAGTAGAGTGCGCCTGAGACAAAATGGCTAGCGCAAAAAAAAAAATAGTGGAGCTAGCGAGAATTTTAATGATTATAATTCAAAATTCAAGATTTCAAATTTTGTTGATTTCGTAGACCTATAAATAGCACCATTTTGTCTTAGGCGCACTCTACCGTAGAGTAGAGTGCGCCTAAGACAAAATGGCTAGCACAAAAAAATGGTTGAGTTAGCGAGAATTTTAATGTTTGTAATTCGAAATTCAAGATTTAAAATTTTGTTCATTTCTTAGAACTGAAAATCCTACCATTTTGTCCCAGGCGCACTTTACCGTAAATTAGAGTGCGCCTAAGACAAAATGGCAAGCACGAATTTCAATTTTCGTAATTCTAAATTCAAGATTTAAAATTTTGTAAATTTCTCACCCCTGTAAATTTCTTAGACCTGTAAGCAGCACCATTTTTCCCCAGCCGCACTTTAGCGCGCGCCTGAGATAAATTGGCGCAACAGAACACTAATGAGTTCAAACATCACGCAACTAGCGAGAATTAGAAAGTTCAAACTTCTTGATAGTGTCGTCAATGTCTTCCAAGATTTCAAATTTCAAACGTCTACCATTGTGAAGTTTTCCCCACAAAAAAACATTTCTGTGGTACGCCAGTTCTATTTTATCGTGACTGTACAGTTGTCTTACCAGGGCAATATTGTCTTTGGTGAGATCATCTTTCACTAACATAGTTTTGCTTTCGTTTGTCCGAGTTTGGTAAGTGAAATTCCTTTTCAGTTTGAACAGTTTGTTTCGTGTCTCGTTGCGCGCAAATTTAACAATACATGGTCTTGGTTTATGTTTGGCGATTGCGGGAAGTCTGTGAGCTGTGAGAATGTCGTTTGAACATAGCACCAAATCTTTCTGACTTTCATTCACCACCTTGCAAAGTAGTTGGGTCAAGTCTTCACCATCTGCCTCCTCCAGATCTAGGATACGCACATTGCATTTTCAGGAGTACTGTTCACTTTTATTCATTGACTGTTTTAGCAATCTCACGTCGTTCTGGAAGTTGCGAATATCGGAATGCCGTTCATCAGATTCATTTTTATATGTCTCGATTTCCTCACGTAATAAACTGTTTTCTATATTCACATACTCTATTTCCCCTTTTAACCCCTCGATTGTTTTAGTGAAGCTATGAAAGATTTCATTTTTAAAAGTCGCCAACTTTGAAGTTACCGTTCGATCGATTATATCAGTTACATCCTCCTTTGTCGCTAATGTCTCCAATTTCGAACTTAGGCATTTTATTTGTTCCGACAGTTTCAATACAGTTGTTTCGATATGCATGGACATGGAGGTCTGACTACTAAAGCTGTCTTCTGGGCGCTGGCGTTTAGAGTTATTATTCATTTCTTGTGAAAAATTTGATTGAACTCTCACTGGTAAATACGACTTGCCAGGTGCAGATTTCCTTGCTTCTGTCATGTTAATTGTACCTCCAGCAAGCCAAAACAACCAACAGTCTTCGGGTTAATTCGTCAATGAAAACAACGTGACAACCGTTCAATCAAAGCAAAGCTACTGGCTGCACCGTAGGTCACTTCAGCTGGACAGAATAATAACAATAACGCACACACGCAGAGCAAGTACCGTTAACCCAAACTGATTGAAAATCTCCCCGTAAGCTGACGAGGTGAATTGAAATCACAACAGCCAATTCTATTGTACTAGTTGTTTCTATTGTTCTATACACAAACCAAAACAGTAACGAAAATGGGAAACATACCCACAATCTTCTAATTCTTTAAATTATAAGAAAACTCCATTAGAATCTATTCAACATCTTCGAAATCATTGTCTTGTCGCAAGCCACATATCAAAACTTGAAAAGTGATCTACATTGCAAATCAGTTAAAAAAACAAATTAAATGACGAGCAAGTAAAAACACATCCACCAGTTACAGTTGCCGTCATTGAAAGTTGAAAGAGAACGCCTACGTGGGATAATTTTAAAACAAGAGTATCTATTGGTCCCATGGAAAATGCCGCAGTGTGGTATGATCTGATTGGTCAACTGTTTGACCAATCAGACACCGTCTTACCCTTATTGGATACTTGTTTTGACCAGTCAGACACTGCCGCGGTCTTACTGGGTTATCAAACACCTGCGACGTGACACCATCTCATCTATGGCATAATGAAATAGAGTACATGGTCTTTATCATCACAAGCCTCTTATAAACAAAAGAGACCTTTTTCATAATACCTTTATCTATGACATAATCAAGCATGCCAGTTGTCCCTTAGCATATTAAGTTTCTTATAAACAATGGATACCTTTATCATAATACCTTGACATAATCAAACATACCAGTTGTCCCTTATCTATTTGCATAACTATAGAACGTGGCACTATCATATCTTCTTAAAACAAAGACTCTCCTTATCTTAATCACCTTTGACATGCCTAAACAAAGGCAACAGGCCAGGTAGTCATTATACCTGAAGGCTTTGTGTGTACATAACATCAGATGTTCCAGTATAGGCTTTATCGTAATCTTCTTACATAACTGTTTAGTCACTCCAGGTAGCCTTCAAATTAATTTTTTTGTTTGTTGTGTTTACATGTACATGTCCTTGACAACATTTACTGTAGAAACCCCCAACAGAGCTCGAAATTATGTGGGAAGGGGAGGGGGGAATTCTTTGTTAGTACCCACTGGACGCCTCAGTTTGGAATACCCCAGCTTTTGACTAGCCTTGGGTGTGGGGAGGAACAGCCCATACAAGGGCTTTGGTGGGGAGGCACAACCCGTACAAAGGCCTTGGTGGGGCGAGAGAGCCCACTTACACGGAAAGCCAAAACAATGTGGGAAAGCCTAAATACATGTTGGGCTATACATAGCCTGGGCTCCTTTGGAGAGGTTTTGAGGCTGGGCAGACATAGGCTTTGAGGAGGGAGCGCCTAAAAATAGGGTACATACCGGGCGGGCAGGGGAGGGGCGCCTAAAATAGGGTACATGCATGGCGAGAAGAGAGGGGAGGCCTAACGGATTTGGGCGTCGAGGTCTATGAGGTCGAGGCCTGACCCCGGGGACCTGGTAAAGGGGCAGCTCTCGACATCCTATACTACTTCTACTCATTTGGCGTTCGGTGAACCGTACTCCACACCCCACAAATGATGTACTCAGTGAATGAAGGAAAAATTCTGAATACTGAAAAAAAAAGTAAAACAGAGAACCGGACGGAACCATCGAGCAGCGGCGAGCAACTGCCAGACTAAAAAACGTACTAATTCGATTTATTTTTGACGAATAAATCAATTTATATCAGGTTCATAGCACTCAGTCCATTAACAAAGACCGTATTCGTAAGAACGATCGAGCGTATGGATTTATCTCCCGTTAAAGATTAATTATGCTTGTTCTGAAATCGAGGCCACACAAAAGGCATACGTCATCGCGTCGAATTCACACCTTGTCGATTTCAGCCAGAAGGACAGCGTGCTTGGTTTGGAATAAAACAAACTAATAATAACATGTCACCAGCAAGGAGGAAAAGAAAGGCAGCGGTTCCGACACGACGCACGACTAGGAGTGGTCGGGTGTCTAACTCCGTGTATGCAAGGCAATCTTCTGGAGCGAGTACATCCAGAAATACTGGTGGTACGAGACGACAGGTAAGCGACAACACAACACAAACACGACATGGCGGTTCAACTCAAGGTTCGTCCCGGGGAGATGCATCAGCAGTTGGTTTGGCTGGCAATGAATCTACCGACCAGGTTATGCCGGACAGGACTCCAGCTCAACGTATCCTGGGTGAGTGTCTGTTAGACGTGTGGAATACGAACAACAACACGACGCCTCCCATAACGGCCAATTTATCGGGGTCGGCATTGCCTTTGCCAGTCAGTCAGTCCGTAACTCCGCCCACTTTCAGCATGCACACACCTTCTTTCATCCCTTTACCCGACGACGACGTGGCCGCACATGTGCCTTTGTCTATCAAACAAAAAATATGGTCTCATCAATATTTTAATCTAGCTATTTTATTAAAGGGTAATTTGGAGCATTCAGAGTTGACTAGTCATACTTTAACACTTAGCGAAAGGGATACGATCGAAGTTCGAGATAAGCCGGTTACAGACAAAATTCCGTCGATAGAAAAGTGGACCGATGCCTTTCTGATCTTTACTTTTGTTTATGTTCAACAGCACCCAAACAAAATCTTCGAACTACTTAAATACACGCAGATTATCCGTGACGCGGCGTCAAGGTTTGCGGATTTCGCTTGGCGAGCGTATGACGAACAGTTTCGTATGCGACAAGCGATTAGTCTATAGGCTTGGGGGACAATATTACCCAACTTGTGGCTGCAAATAATGGTGCCAAAAGTTCCAGTGCCTGCTCCCAGTCTGGGCTCCAGGCCTAGTTCCAGCTCTACAACAGCCACTTCCAAACAAGCAATTTGTTTTGCTTTTAATAAGTCTGGAGGTTGTAAGAGAAGCCACTGTCGGTATGTGCACATTTGCCAGCACTGTGGTAAGAATCATTCCTCGGTGGCTTGCCAGTCCTTTCGGAAGCATGGCTCCGGCGCCAGTTCTTTCAAAGACAGTTCGCGGCAGCGACAAGTTTAGTTTGGGTCATTCCCCAATCGTCACCGAAAATTCACGGGTAAGTTTACAGGGTTATCCAGACCAGGAAATTGCGGATTATTTGATAAGTGAAGTTACTTTTGGTTTTCATTTGGAATATAATGGCCCCCGTCATACTCGGGAATCAAAAAATTTAGTTTCCGCCTTGAAAAATAGAGCCCTTGTCTGTCATAAACTTCAAAAGGAATTAGACGCGGGTAGAATAGCTGGCCCCTTTCTCGACCGACCTATTTCCACGTTAAGAGTGTCGCCAATTGGTTTAGTCCCCAAAAAACAGCCAGGTGAATTTCGGTTAATCCATCACCTTTCCCACCCGAGCGGGATTCTGTTAACGATTTCATTGATGAAAAATTGTGCTCGGTCACTTATACTAGCTTCGATGCCGCGGTAGCTATCGTGCAGAGTTTAGGCCCCAATGCACTGCTTGATAAAGCTGACATCAAATCAGCATTTAGGTTACTTCCGATTTGGCCTGGGGATTTTGACCAACTTGGTTTTCGTTTCGACGATGCTTATTTCTTTGATAAATGCCTACCAATGGGCTGTTCAATTTCTTGTGCGGTGTTCGAAAATTTTTCGTCCTTTCTGGAGTGGAGAGTGCGCCAGTTGTCCGGGTCTGATCACATTTTGCATTACCTTGACGATTTCCTCTTTGGGGGGGCCCAATGAATCGAGTGAATGTAAGAATTCGATGCAACAGTTTTTTCGGGAATGCGCCGTTTTGGGGGTACCTGTGGCCAACGAAAAGACGAATCCTTTGTTTTCTAGGTTTAGAAATCAATAGTCAGGAGATGACTATTAAAATTCCTGAGTCGAAAGTACAAGAAGTCATTGTTAAAATTAATGAAATCCTGCGAAAGCTAAAAAGTACACTTAAACAAATGCAGTCCCTCATTGGCAGTCTAAATTTTTTGTGTCGCGCCATTTCGCCCGGGCGCCCCTTCTATCGTCGGTTGATTAATTCCATAGCAGGGCTTTCGAAGCCTCAACATCATCTTCGAATTACGGTAGGTATGCGCGACGACCTTCGAATGTGGTTAACATTTCTTCGCCATCATAATGGGATATCCGCTTTTTCTAACAGATTTTGGGAATATAATACGGACTTGGAGCTTTATACTGATAGCGCTGGCGGTTATGGGGGGGGGGGGGGGGGGGGGGGGGGGGGGGGGCTTTGGGGCATATTTTCGGGGTCGATGGGCATATGGCACTTGGCCAGATAATTGTCACACGGTCGGTTTTACAAAAAATATCACACTTCTTGAATTTTTCCCTATTTTAGTGGCCGTTGTAGTCTGGGGTCAATATTTGAGAAATAAGAAATTATTATTTCATTGCGATAATATGGCTGTTGTTCACATATTAAACTCCCTAACTTCTCAATCTGAAAAGGTCATGCATTTGGTTCGTTATTTCACTCTACAATGTCTGCAAAATAATATTAAATTTAAAGCGGAGCATATCCCCGGTTCTAATAATGTGTTAACGGATTGTCTTTCCTGTTTACAGATCGCCAAGTTCCATCGACTAGCGCCTTTAGCGGACCGGAAGGCAACACCAGTTCCAACCAGTTTGTGGAGCATTTGCAATACACCGAGCACAATCTATTGAACGCTAGCTTAGCAGACAGTACTCAAGCCACATATCAATTAGGGCTGCAGTCCCTTGAACACTTTAGGAGTGAATTTAATTTTCCTCTATTATGGCCTGTCCCGGTTGGTCACCTCAGTTTATTTGTTGCCTGGCTTGCTGACAGGGGGTTGTCGGCTAGCACTGTCTCTACGTACTTAGCAGGCATTAGCTTTCACCATCGTGTAAGGGGTTGGCCTGACCCGGGTCAATCGTTTCTACTGAAGAAAATGTTGACTGGGTTACGGAATCGGACTCCTTCGCGGGACATGAGGGCGCCAATTACGCTTGACATTTTGCGACGCCTTCCTGCTGCACTACATCGAGTATGTAAGGATTTATACGAATGGCACTTGTTTCAATCCGTGTATTTTGTTGCATTTTTTGTTTTATTTAGAGTAGGAGAATTGGTAAGTACGCCCCAACTTAATTCTGATAGGGCCTTAATGTTCAGTGACTTGTTGTTTTACCAGTCGCGGAGATGCTTACAAATAAGTTTACGTCGCTCGAAAACGAATCATTCAGGTCAGGCAGAGGTAGTACACATTCCGTCGCTGTTGGATGTCAGCATATGTCCAATACAGGCCTTAGATAATTGTTTAAGGGTCCGTATTAACGTTTCCCCTGTTCTGTTTTGTCATAAAGACGGTTCTTCTGTGACTAGATATCAGTTCACTGCCGTCCTGATCAAAGCCCTCAGTATTTTGGGATTGCCGACTAACCTTTTCAAATCTCATTCTTTTCGCATTGGCGGGGCAGCACAGTTGGCGGTGAATGGTGTCCCTGACCACATCATCCAAGTGATGGGTCGGTGGAAATCGGGTGTTTTCTCTCGGTACATTAGACGCTACCGCGTCATTGGTTGACTTGTACATGGTAGTCGGATATATCTGCCCTCACCATACCTGTTTTCTAGGCCTGTTTTGTTTTTCACGGTCAGCATAAATTGATTTGAGACTTCATATCGATTTCTATCTTCTGTATGAGGAGGGGGGTATATATCGTCTACATTCTATCCTAGTAAATTTTACGTCTATTCTTTTCAGATTTTTGGTTGGTGGGCTCTTCCATTATTTACTGGGCGTACAGACGGGCAGTTAAGAGAGGCCGGAGCAATTTAACACTCGACAAGAGTAATGCACGGTTCTTTTGGTTTGGTCAACGTGGAATGTGTTGGAGGGATCTGCTGCCAAAGTTGAAGAGTCTTATCCCTAACCGACCCCCTCCTCGGTATCTCATCATTCATTTAGGAGGTAATGATTTAACGTATTCTTCTACTTCTGAGCTGAGTTGTGCTATTGATGCAACCATTGCTGAAATACGTCAATTATTGCCAAACACAGCCATAATTTGATCCGACATTTTGCCACGGCTTACATGGCAGGGTAGCAACGATATCTGCGCCATAGAACGTAAAAGAAAACGCATTAATAGGTCCGGTCGCAGGGCGGTAGCTACCTCGGGTGGCGCGATAATCCAGCATTCCGAGCTCACATTTGACACCCCGGGGTTTTTCAGGGATGACGGTGTGCACCTGTCGGATGTTGGTACTGATTTTCTGCTGAATAACTTACAAGGTGCCATTGAAAGCTTTCTTGTGGGTGACACCGTCATCTTTGGTTGAATTTGGGTCTGGGCAATTTTGTATAGACAAAATTGAGTGGCCATGGTTTTGGTCACATTGAAGCTGGCGATCGGTAGCTGTCTCTAAATTAAATTTATGTTTGGTTACTCTGCTAAGGAGTACCCTAGGGAGTAATGTGTTGGGGTACTCTGCCATGGTGGACCCTGGGGAGTATCTGGTTTGTTATGGTGCCCTCTGCTATGGAGTTCCCTAGAGAGTGGACTAAGTAGATGGTTTAAAATACTCTGCCATGGTGGACCCTGGGGAGTACTGGCATTATGTTATGGTTTACTCTGCTATGGATTTCCCTAGAGAGTGAATTGAGGAGATGGTTTAATTACTCTGCCATGGTGAACCCTGGGGAGTACTGGTATATGTTATGGCACACTCTGCTATGGGGCCCCCTAGAGAGTGGGTCATGTCAATAGTTTGCATTTTGCTCAGCTATGGACCCCCCCCCCCCCCCCCCCCCCCCAGTGAGCATTGCTTAGCTATGGTGTACCCTAGTAAGCGGTGGTTGATTTTGATTTGGAAATAATACTGTGCGCTCGGTACTTGAATGTAGGTGCACGCAGCTATCGTTCGTCAGCTTGAATGTGACAGTAAGGTTTTGTTGCGGCTATTCCTTCCACAACAAAATATATTAAATTCAGTCAATTGACATATTTGTTTATTCATTTTATTGTCTTGAACTCTTGATATAACTATGCATCAGCAGGATTAGCATTTGCTGGAGACGAATGCACCATCAGCATGCAGTACGCACCCACGCCAGCACGAGGGCAATCGGAATTAAGTGTCTTACCCGACACAGCCGTGTTACCACTGGTGGGGATCAAACCATGTGCCTTTCACTTTTCACTTCCATGCGCTAACAACTGGGTCGTCACACTTCCCGTGGGACTTTTACTGGACCAACCATGGTTTACAATGCTGGGAGAAAATGACAAAATAAGGAAATTCCTTCACTCGACGAGACTAATGAGAGGTATACATGACATATTGCTAAACCGAATACCACATACTTTCCTTTCAACAACTGGTGTTGCATCAGTTCCTAACCCATTTGGAGAGTGGGCAGTTACTTGGCGGGCTGTATGGTAACTGAACACGCAACCAATTCATAAGTATTTATTGACAGACAGACACAACAGCTGCGCATATTAACAGAACAGCAATCTTGAAAAAAATCGAGTCATTGATACCCTATATATGATGTGGCTTTAATGGGACAGAGTGTCTGGCTTCCGACCAGCATGACCCACAGGGTGGATCGCCACTGAGTAATATAAGGATTGTGAGTTATTTTGTCCATGTTCTTTGTTGAGAGTTTAAAATTTTAAATGCATTTTTCTTTTGTTTGAGATCTCCACTTTTGTGTGGGATTAGATTCGCCATAGTATAACCACAACCGTGCACATTCAATTACTATTCCATTGAAGTGCTGTATCACTGATATCGTATCAGATTAGTTGTATATTTCTTTTTGGCAGGAATTACAAATTGTTGCCCCGTGCTCATTTTGTTCAGAATTGGTGCCAGTCCACAGATAAAAACTTGCCGAAAGGCACATCATACTCGCGAAACATGCCTTTTAAAATGTAACTTTCTCCTTACGTGCAGTTGTAGACTTGGTGTTGTTCGGCTCATTTTACATTTTTAATGATATTTATATCCCCAGTTTGAAGAAGCGGTCCACACCTTCATACACAGTGCATAATTGTGGAACTTCTCCAAGGTTCATGACCTTATTTCGATGAAGCACTTAAAAACAGTCGCCAGCTAATATTTTACCGTAGTTAAGTTGTGAGAGTCTTTATAAAATTATGTCTGCTTGAGTTTAGATTTTAATACAAATATTGTTATCATTGAGTAGTTATGAACAACCAGTTCATTATTAACCATGGATTCGTGGATGGATAATCTCGATTCCAGCACAAACAAGTAGGTTAAATATTGAACAGTGATTTGTGGTTAAAACAAAATGTACAAGTGCGTTGTGGTTAGGACATCGACCATTGAGCTCTGGCTATAACTCTATGCGTGCAGTAAGTTGTCATAAAAATATAAACCAGTAAGTTATGGTTAAAAACATGCGGTAACTTATGGCTAAACTAAAATTATCGCCTTTTTTACATTTTATATTGACAGTTAAATTCTGGCTAAATTATATTGACCATTACGATACAATTACAAGTTCTCATTGAAATAAAAGTAACGTTTTTGACATTTAATTTTTGGCTAGTGAGATTTGGTTAGAATATAATAGACAGTTTATATATTTAGAGATTCTTTAAGGCCCTCGATTCTTAATTAAAAAATTAACAAGTCTTAGATACCGTAAGTCTGAATTAAATCTTAATTCAGATATTTCATCCCCTGAGTTCCAATGTGTGCTGACTGGAACGTAGAACACATTGGAACCCGGGGAACGATTTGTCAATCTTAATTACTTTAAACAATATTTATTGAAAAAAAGATAAGTTAACTGAAAACATGCAAACAAATGTAAACGGATTGAATGTTTTGTATATAAATTCCACAGAATACAATTAACACCTAAGATATCAAACTAACTTGTTATAGTAGGGGATTCGAAAGAAAGCTGAATGCTTATGTAAACCGTCTCCCAAGTCTGCAAGAATACACAATTTCAGCTAGACAGATAGAACGGGTGGGTTTGTTGGATATTGTTTAAACACGGAAAAAATTGAAGAAAGTAGAACGAGAGGACGAGTGAAGGAGAAGGGTGACATTTGAAAAGGGCCAACATGAATGCACAAGACATCAACATTGATCGACAACAGTTAGGGAACTGACTCACTTAAATACCTAACGCTAGTATAAGAGGAGGGTATTCTAATAGACAACGGACGGATGGGGGGGGGGGGGGGTGGGGGGGGCGGTGCGAACGCTGTTAACGTTTTTCATGCCAGTAAGGAACATGGCTCCGGAGGACCGGCACCAGCACCATGTACCGCCGGGAAACGAACAATGTCTCGTAAGTGGAAGACGCATTATTCATTAGCATGCAATGTATTGTTCAATAATATACGAAACATTTTTCGCCATCCGCAGCACACGGCGCGGCAACAATAACCCGGAACCCTGCCTCAACGAAAAACCCCAACAGTGTGAGAAGCTAATAGTGAGCCAGGCCCTCATCCCGCAGATATTTCATTTGATGTAGGTTTTTACTAAAAAAAGAAGAAAACCTTTTGAAAGAGATATTGTATTGAGAGATCACCCAGAAGGCGACTATGCCCTGATTCCACCCATAGTAAACTATAAGGCGAGCAGCAGTAGGGTCGCAGTTATTGGAAGCGTTCACTAAGTAGATAAAAGTCCCGCACCATTTCAAATACAGACAAATTTTCTTCACTGGTAAGGAATTCGGAGCAAAATAAGAGTGTTGTCACATCTGGTAGAAATGGAAGTGATTTTATTGTTGACCTGCGTGCCTCTTCAAAGACAGGACAGAACAAAAGAAAGTGTTCGCTTGTCTTGAGGACACCACACTGACGCAGGAGCTATGGCGACAGGTGGTTATTGAATAAATGGCTGCTAAGATTACTGCAACACATCCGAAATCTGCAGTGATAGATTTGTCCTATTCGTGATTTTGCATTGCCATAAAAAGACGGGGGTCGCAGACTGCCCCTGTTAAGATAACTTGCGAAATAACTCACTGATTAATTTTCTCTGATTGATAAAGGCTTGTATTTCTCGGTATAAATGAAGACTGGTACAGTTGGGTGTTGCAGAAGGGAACTCGGAGGTCATTACCTGGTCGGAGATTGAGACATCGGCTGCTGGCAGAGACTGTTGGAGGTACCTTATTAGCAATATACGGGGGCGTCGTATGGTGAAACATTCGGAAGAATTGTTTCAGTTTGTGTTTGCGACGTCTTTCCTCGAGGGAGTCCCAGCGGATTTCATTGTACAACGCGGAAGTCCAAGCACTATGTTGCGCCAGTCACTATTCTTTCTGAAGCCAACTGTACTTTTTCCAAATTATTTTTATTACTCGCCGTGCAATTATCCCAAATTGTGCTACCATATTCAAGAAGAGGCCTAATCTTCAATCTTAATTAAGGGATAGCGCAAGTGTTAGTTCGGAGATACTGTAATATGAACTCAGAGATAAAGTAAATCTTAATTAAGAGATACTGTAAGTCTCAATTCAGAGATACCTGGATCTTAATCAAGAGGCACCCAAGTCTTAAATAATAGATAAGAAATCTTAAGAGATATTGTGTGTATGAATTCAGAGATACGGCAATTCTTAATTTGGAGATCATGCATGCCTTAATTAAGAGATACTGGGAATCTGGATTACGTGATACTGTAAGTAATAAATCCGAACCTATAAGTCTCAATTAAGAGACAATAAGCCTTGATTCCTCGATACGTAATACTTTATTATATTAAAAATAATAAATTCTAAATTCAGAGATAGTTTGATTCTCGAAATAATTGCGAAAACAATTCACATTTTGAAAAGTAGGTCTGAATTGTTGCCTTCCTTGCAGCACTTTGATCTTGTCAGCTATTTGCATATATTGGAGCAGAAGTAGTGAAATGGTGATAGACAGTATATGTAAATTTTTCTCTACCTTCATCACTAGCAATTTGAAAACCAATTCCCTTGACGGAAGTGGGTATCTCACCATTGACAGGAGAAAAAAAAGAAACTTATGCGTAATGCTGATCGGTTTGTAGCTCAACTTGTCAAACCCAAGCTATGATATTGCCGTCACTTCTCGTCCGTCGGCGTACGTACGTACGTATATCCGAGCCACCGCAGATGGCCTTGCGAGGTGACCGTCCGTGTACAGTCGTTACTTGTGAAGTTGGGGGACAACTGCCGTCGTGGGGGACAACTGCCGTCGATGAACCTAGTGCAGTTATGCATCAATTGTTTCCTTTGGCACACCTTGCAGTGCACATTTTTGAACGGATCGCTTTGAAACTTGTGTTTGTTTAGGGTGACATCTAGATGGGAGCTGTCGATTTTCTTCTATTTCCGCCAAACAATATTGCCGCTAGCCACGTTCTGTGAACTTACTTTAGTCAGACCTCAATATTGTCCTTTGGCACACCGTTCAGGCTACATTTAGGATCGGATTGCTTTGAAACCTGGTATGCCTGTTTAAAGCGACGTCCAGATGGGAGCTGTGGATTTTCGTCAATTTCCGTCAATAAATGTTGCCGCTCGCAATGACCTTTGATCTTTGTTTAGGAAGGCATCAATATATTCATTTGGCGCGCCCTGCAGGGTACATTTATGATCCGATCTCTTTGAAACTCAGTATGCTTCTTTGGGATTGCCTCTAGATGGGTGCTATTGATATATTTCGATTTCCGTAAAAAAATATTGCCGCTGGCAAGGGCCCTCAATGAACCTAGTGTAGTTGTGCATCAATAGTTCTCTTTGGCACACCCTGCAGTGCACATGTTTGAACGAGTGGCTTTGAAACTTGTAGTGTTTGTTTAGAATGACATCTAGATGGGAGGTGTCGATTTTCTTCTATTTCCGTCAAACAATATTGCCGCTGGCAACGTTTTTGAACTTAATTTAGTCAGACCTCAATATTTCTCTTTGGTAAACCTTCAGGCCACATTTATGATCGGATTGTTTTGGAAACTGGTATGCATATTTGGGGTGACGTCTAGATTGGAGCTGTCGAGTTTCGTCCATTTCCGTCAATAAATGTTGCCGCTAGCAACGACCTTTGAACTTTGTTTAGTCAGGCATCAGTATATTCATTTGACGCGCCTTACAGGAAACATTTGTGATCCGACCGCCTTGAAACTCAGTATGCTTATTTGGAGTTACATCTAGATGGGTGCTGTTGACTTCCTTCGATTTCCGTTAAAACATATTGCCACTGGCAACGACCCTCGATGAACCTAGTGCAGTTATGCATCAATATTTCCTTTTGGCACGCCCTGCAGTACGCATTTATGATCGGGTCGCTTTGAAACTTGGTGTCCCTGTTTGAGGTGACCTTTAGATCATAGCTGTCGATTTTCTCCTATTTCCGTGAAAGAATTTTGCCATTGGCAACGACATTTGAACTTCGTTTAGTCAGACCTCAGTATTTCAATTTTGCGCACCCTGCAGGTCCTATTTATGATCGGATCACTATGAAATGTGGTGTACTTGTTTGGGGTGACCTCTAAAGGGAAGCTTTTGATTTTCTCCCATTTCCGTCAAAAATAGTTGCCGTTCGCAACGACGTTTGATGAACTTAGTGCAGTTATGCCTCAATATTTCCCTTTGATACGCCCTGCAGTGCCCATTTTTGAACGGATCTCTTTGAAACTTGTAGTGCTTCTTTAGGGTATTATCTAGATGGGGGCTGTCGATTTTCTACTCTTTCCGTAATATTGCCGCTGGCAACATTCTCTGAACTTACTTTATAAGGACTTCAGTATTTCTCTTTGGCACACCGTTCAGGACACATTCATGATCGGATTGCTATGAAACCTGGTATGCTTGTTTGAGGTGACGTCTAGATATGAGGTGATTATCGTCCATTTCCGTCAATAAAATAATGTTGCCGCTGGCAACGACCTTTGAACTTTGCTTAGTCAGGCATCAATATATTCATTTGAACGAGTGGCTTTGAAACTTGTAGTGTTTGTTTAGAGTGACATCTAGATGGGAGGTGTCGATTTTCTTCTATTTCCGTCAAACAATACTGCCGCGGGAAACGTTTTTGAACTTACTTTAGTCAGACCTCAATATTTCTCTTTGGTAAACCGTCAGGCCACATTTATGATCGGATTGCCTTGGAACCTGGTATGCTTGTTTCAGGTGACGTCGGGATGTGAGCTGTCGATTTTCGTCCATTTCCGCCAATAAAAGTTGCCACTGGCAACGACCTTTGAACTTTGTTTAGTCAGACATCAACATATTCATTTGGCGCACCCTACAGGGTACATTTATGATCAGATCGCTTTGACACTCAGTATGTCTATTTAGGGTTACATCTAGATGGGTGCTGTTGATTTCCTTCGATTTCCGTCAAAACATATTGCCGCTGGCAAGGGCCCTCGATGAACCTAGTGCAGTTATGCAACAATATTTCCCTTTGGCACTCCCTGCAGTACGCATTTATGATCGACTCGCTTTGAAACTTAGCATGCTTGTTTGAGGTGACCTTTAGATGGTAGCTGTCTATTTTCTTCGATCTCCGTCAAAGAATGTTGCCATTGGCAATGACATTTGAACTTAGTGCCGTCGGGCCTCAATATTTCCCTTTGGCGCACCATTCAGGTCACATTTATGATCGGATCGGATCACTAGGAAACTTGCTGCGCTTGTTTGGGGAGACCTCAAAACGGAAGCTCTTGATTTTCTCTCATTTCCGTCAAAAATTGTTTCCAGCCTTTGAATTTAGTGCATTTGTGCAGCAACGTATTATCCCTTTTGCACTGTTGCAAGGTATATTGATGAATGTCCCTAAAAACATTGCCATAAGCAATGACCTTCAAACCCAGTGCAATTGTGAAATTGGATTAGTAAAGGTAAATAAAACAAACACAAAAAACAAAAGGGTTGCCCATAGGATTTTGCACCGTGTGGTGGAGGATTGTAAATCTGAATGGAATGACTCCATATGTTCAACACTTTAGGTCAAATATTTCGTAATTAGAAAACCGACGACTCGATATAATTCTGATAAGAGATTTTAATGGATACCTAGGTGACTAGGAAGAAGGCATCCAGGACGGTGATCAAAAAGTCAACTGGAATGGAAGAAAGCTGTTGGACATTCTGGCACAGTCTGAAGATTCTAAACAGGGACATGAGGTGTAATGGGAAATGGACCGAGGTGAGGGGAGCAATAGAAGAACAACAATCCATTATATTCCCAAAGACATAGATTTATGGCGGGAAGTGATAGAGGTAGAATCGGACGATGAGGGCAAACGAGAGTTGGACAGAGGGCAAACGAGAGTTGGACAAGAGCAAATAACCTAGCAAGAAACAAGCGAAGGTTCAGGGAGATTTGAGGTCTCAGAATGCATGCCAACAAGACGATGTTTGAAGAAAAATCGAAACCAATTTATAAATGTACACAGAGGGGCCACTGCCCAGGAAATAGTAGATGTCATTGCCATTGCATCTACCAAAGTATAGGAAAGATTAGGGGCAAATATCAGAACTTGGATATAAAGTGAACGTAGAACTCATACAGGGCGGATGAAGGTGCTGCGAACAGGAGGAGAAGAACACCCAATAAGGCCAAACGCAACGAGGCCAGGGTAGCAAAAGAAAGATACCAACAAGCACGAAATAAATTAAACAAGATTATAGACGATAATCGGAGAGCGCGAGATTCCTTCTTATAAATAAGATATTGACAGGGATGGGGTCGAGTTCGAATGTCGTTTGCAAATGGATGAATAAAAGAAAGAAAGGAAGTAATTAGCAGAACATTAAATTAGAGGTTAGAAATACAGACGATCAAGACCAAGTCGCATCAGAACTAGTTGAGCACGACGAAGGAAAAGTAAATGATAAGTGACGAGGCATGGGGAACCCATCAGGGTGCCAGAATAAGGTAGCGGTAAATTTATCAAACGTCGTGTGGGGCGAAATAAATCCGAAAAGGTACAAAATGTGGTCTCAAAATTGAAGAACCCCAAAAAAGTGTGTGTCTGGGAGGGGGGTGGGGCGGAGAAAAGCTCTAAAAGCTTAATAGCCAAAATCAATTTAGCAGTAGAAAATCAAAAGCTTCGAAAAGAGTGGAGAGAAATCAAGGTTACATTCAAACACAAAATTGGGGAAAGTATGTATTGGACAATTTTCTGGGGAATGTCTGCCAGAAACGACATTGGGAAAGTTTTATTAAAGTCCTGCATGGGAGATTAGAGGACGTGATCGAAGAGAAAGGGTTTCCGTGAGAGAGATCCAAAATAGCTTCAGGAGGGAAGGAGATTCACTGACCAACTTTTCCCGCTATCCCAAATGAAAGAATCTGCGAAAGCAAAAAAATATATGAATGTGAAAAAAGGAATACGATAGAGTATGAAAGGGGGGGGGGGGGGGGAGGGTGTGGAGGACGCTTGAATCTTCAGGCCAGGGAACTCTGAAAGATGAACAAACTGAACTTAGCCTGGGTAAAATTATAAATTATTGTGATGAATTGACGGTAACAGGGTTTTAGGCTTGCGGCTCGGAGCCTATGTTTAACCGAGTCGCGAGCGGTCGTCGTTGTCGTTGGCTCGGTTGGTATGGTGGCAGAGCATTTATGGCCAGGCGATTGGTTGTTGTAGACCCGGGATCGACTCCCGTCGAGCCCACCTTCCAAAAAACTTTACAGTTTTCAATCCCGTGGCGCAGTGTTAGGAGTATGGCCGCATGGGTTGGAGTCTCTGAAAGATTATCATTCTTTGGCAAATACGATACACCTAAGAATACAAGTTGATTTAAGGTAGTCTGAAAACCGTTCCGTTCTTGTCGGCGAATTGTTTTGTTTGGAGGCTTACAAACTTTTCGTCGTAATCTCTGGCATGCAGGTGTTGTTTTATATCATTTTTGTGGCATTCATATTCAGCATTATCGGAACAAATTCGTTTTACTCTTGAAGATATTCCATATGGTATTGCTCTTTTAGTGTTGATTGGGTGATCTGACCTTGCGTGCAGGTATTGATGCATGTCCGTGGGTTTTGTATGTAATCCGGTTTTAAGAAATCCGTCTTGAACTTTGACTATCGTGTCTAAGAATTCTATCCTATTTTCAGACCACCTTAAATCAACCTGTATTCTTGGGTGTATCGTATTTGCCACAGAATGATATTGTTTCAGAAACTCCAGCTCATACGTCCATGTTCCCACGATATTACCAACGTACCGTACCAGTTCAAAGGGGTGTAACTTCGATGTTTTTGACAGTTTTCCTTCACATTCACCCACATATGTGCACGCATAATTCACCCCTAATCGCGAACCCATTGCAACGCCGTCCGTTTGTAAATAATGTCTTCCTTTAAATGAAAAATTGTTATTGTCCGAAACAGTTTCTATAAGTTTAAAACCTATCTCTGTTGGGAATAATTTTCTTTGAGAGTTTTCTAGTGCTTTTTTACATGCTAATATACCTTCATTCCCATTTAACAATTAGGATAACAGTGACGCTAAGTTTTACGTCCCCTTGACGCGGTACGGCACTTAACGTAGCGGAATAAGAATTACTTAAAAGGGGTCCCAAGTTTATCCCAAACGAAAAGAACTTTGGATATAGCGAACCTTATCGTTGAGATAAAAAATGGGAGTGCAGAATGCGACTATGTGAGTTTTGCCTAGACAATAAACAACAATATATTAATGATCGCAACCCGTGGACCACTAAAGAAGGTAGAGATAAGCACCTTGACCTTTATTTAGAGATAGTATGAGAAGATATTTTGAAGGGAATAAAAAACGCGCGCGTGCGGAACAACATAACAAAAATGGAAGAGAAGACTCTGAAAGAGTTGTTAAATGATAATACAATAGTCGTGCGACCAGCCGATAAAGGGTCTGGAATAAACGTTTTTGGATGCAAGTAAATATGAAAATGAGATCTTGATGGAGTTGGGGAACCAAACAACACACAAGGAAGTACTGTAGATCTGACAGAAAAAATAGCAAAAAAGATTAAAAGCCAACTCAAAAAACTAGAAAAAAACAAACTGATTGACAAAAAAGTATTAGCGCACATGATACCTAAGCAGCCACAGGCTCGAAGAGTAAAATGTAACCCCACAAAGCATGAAATGAAGCCCATTTATGAACAATAATTTCGGGAATAAACAACCCAACAGAGAAAATAGCAGAAGTGATTATTTATTTATTTATTGGTGCTTAACGTCACATTAGCAGCTAAGGCTATATCGTGGCGAGAAAACGTTAAAAGGAAAACATGGCAGTAATGAAATAAAAAGGTCAGTAAAAAAAACAACTACAATAAAAATGATAAAAAAGTGGTATGAACAATGATGCGTGACGAAACAAGAAATATGAATAGCTCGCAAATCAAAATTAATTTAAATCTTGCAGATTCTAGTTTAAAATAATTAAAACAATTTTAAAATTTACTAAAAAGGTTGATTGATTTCAAAAACGAGAATATCTTATTCGGGCTCGTACAATGAAAAAGATCTCTTAGAGATCCTACAGAAAAATACAGCCCTCTGATATGATTAAAATCAGTACAAAGTAAAATAATGTGTTCCACTGGCAGGGAACACACTCTCGTCGCTCAGTACCCTCCAACAAAAAGGAATGTGTTAGTCGTATATGACCAATATGACATCGCGTCAAACCTGCAAGACCCTTTTTACAAAGATTACTAGACGTGTAGTGCTCTGTAATAGATGGTCGGAAGCGATGGAGCTTGTTATTTGTCGCTCCATCTCAATCCGCCTGCCACATAGATTTGATGTAACCACTGATATGAGGCTTGAAGTCACTGAACGGAATCTTAAAATCAGTGAGATGCTTGATTAAAGCCTGTTTTGCCGCACTGTCTGCTCTGGTGTTACCAGCGATACCAACGTGTCCGGGTAACCAGCAAAACACGACATCATATTTCCAGACATGAGAGGTGTTAATTTATCACGAAGTTCCAAAATGAGAGGGTTCTTCAACTTGGGATTGAGTAAAGCAAGTAAAGAGGAAAGTAAGTCGGAAAAAATAATCTACTTCTTTTCCTGAACATTCTCTATGTGTTCAAGTGTTAACTTCAGCTGTGAAAACAGAACTCTGATTCGGTATTCTGATTGAGGTGATATGATCACCAGTAACAGTAGCTGATGATACTTTGTCACCATCTTTAGAAGCACCTGTATTGATCCTTGTATATGTACTCTACTTGGATTTTATTTTCAGCATATTTTTGATCAAACTGCCAAGATTTGGTATCAGATTTTTTGGTAGAAGCAAGATGCCATGGAGGAATATGTGTTTTACGGTTTTCTTTTATTGTATGTGGTTCAATTTTGGCAGACTCCATGTGGGGTTCAATTCTAATTCCCAAATGGAGGAACATGTTTCGGATGGCGGTTAAAAAAATCAACATTTTGTAGGTCTGAAACACAGTTAGAAGCAGGATTTGAAGGATTGGACAAAAGTTTAGAGACATACTGGAGAGACAATTTAATTCTGCGCTTCTCAAGAGAAGGCTCCTCGGCTTCCACAAGCATCGAATCTATTGGCGATGTTCGAAAAGCCCCTAAACTAAATCTAATATCATTATTATGAATTGCATCAAGTGGTTTGAGATATGACTTCCTTACGGTCATGATTAGCCATTGTGCATAAATATGTGACCTTAAACATCAATAAATAAATATGACTTCCTTGCAGAACCGTAAACTATACAACCAAAATCTAATTTTGATCGAACAAGTGATCTATACAGATGGAGTAATGTTTTTTGGTCAGTACCCCAATCAGTGCTACTAACAACTTTCAGTGGGTTTAGTGCCCTCTTACATTTAACTTTTAGTTGTTTTATGTGAGAAGTGAAAGTCAGTTTGTTACCAAACTACAAACCTAAGAATTTCACTTCCTTAACAACTTTAATAGGACTCCCATCGATTTTCAACTCCGGATCAAGGTGCTGTCTCCGAAGCTTACAAAAATGAACACAATTCCTTTTTGTCTTTGAAAATTTAAACCCATTTCGATAGCCCATTTTGGAATCCTATGTAAACACAGCTTATGTTTGCGCCCTATAGCATTCATGTTTTTTCTGCTATAACAGATCAAAAAGTCATCGATATACAATGACGAATCGACCATGTTCTCAATTGCGTCGATGATAGGAATCTCAAGCGGGCCGTAGACCCGCAAAAGATTCTACATACCCAGTCAGATAAATGTGTTCCAGAACAGAATTCTCTATAGCCGTCAATGTGATTTTTTGAAGTGGACAGTAAATTTCAGTGAAAAAATCACGTAACTTCCGGTGTCGAATTGCCCATTAATTGCAATTGGCCTTCCTCCTTCTCGTAAACAAAAATGTCAGATTCCTTCGTTTTCTTTGGCAACGCAATTTCAAAGCTTTGCGTGATATACATGTATACATATCTGCACTTCAGGGGTAACCAACGCCTTCTCATCCGAGAACCGCGACAAATCAGCGGCCTGCCAAAGTGTTATTATTCTTATTACTGGAATTCTGTCCTTCTGGAGGTTTGTCAATATGCTCAGCTGATGATCTCGTAATTTCAGATCGAAGAACTCTCCTGATTTCGTTGCAACTTATCTGCCAGTGATAAACATAATTGAAAACAAACCGCACATATATGAAATAACCGATAATATTACTGATAATTGTTGTTGTATTGGGGCGATTGTGTACAGATATGCATTGACACGTATCTTGTAAAATATCAAAACGAATAGAAACGCAGTTTTTGAATTATTCCGAATGTTAAGGTGTTGGAAAAGTTTGATGAAAAAAAGGTATATGGACGTTTCGTCCGCAAGCCGAGTCGTCCGCTTACAATTTTACCCATTTCGCCCACCAGCGTACCGAATCGTCCGCTAGCAATTTTGCACAATTAGACCGCTTGCAATTTTACCTAAAACATGGAAAATAAAACTAATGATAGTTATTCAGTATCAAAGAAATAATGATATTTATTCAGTACACAAAATCCTCACGATAATAACATTAGCAACATAGCATAGCAAATATTTTTCAATGCATAAATGCAAAATTATAAGATTATATTATGGAACCTAATATAACAAGTTTTGATGCATTCTTAATATAATTAATTCCTGTAATACATTTGCTAATAATTTTGCAATTATTCATTGTAAAGCGCCGGTGACGCTCTTCCATGAATTTATTTATTTATTCATATATTGGTGTTTAAGGTCACATATTTCAGCACAATGGCTAATCATGACCACGACTGTTTTACGGGTGGAGGAAGCCGGAGTACCCGGAGAGAACCGGCGAGCAACTGTCAGCTCCCCAACATACTAACTCCACACAGGCAAGGTTAGCATTGGTTGAAGACAGGTGCACCATCGACGTGCCGTACACCTTAGTACACAGCGTCATCGTGCCCCCACGTGGGAAAAGGGAGTGAAGTGTCTTGCCCAAGGACACAACGCGGTTGCCGCAGGTAGGATTCGAACCGAGGACGTCTCGGCTTGCAGCCTGCACCTCTACCAACTGACCCTCCGCCCCCCTCCCTCTTCCATGAATAATTGCAAAATAAGATTATGTTGCGGAACTTATTGTAACATAAGTTGTGTTGCGTTTCTTAATATAAATAATTCTTATAATACATTTGCTAATAATTTTGCGATTATTCATTGTAAAGCGCAGGTGGTGCGCTTCGATGAATAATTGTAAAATTATAAAATTATGTTGCGGAACTTAATATAACGTAAATTTTGGCGCGTTTCTTAATATAATTAATTCTTCTAATACATTTGCTAATAATTTTGCAATTATTCACTGTAAAGCGCCGGTGGCGCTCTTCAAAGAATAATTGTAAAATTATAAGATAATGTTGCGGAACTTGATATAACATACATATACTTTAAGAACTTTTGCTGTAATAATATAATTATTTTTGGTCATCTACTGAATAAACGGTAATTAGGGCCGCGTTAAACAGTGTCGAAATTAATTAGATGGATGAGTAGTTTATTTGTTCTGTTTTCCGAATTTTGTAACAGTAATTTTAATGCAAGGAGATACATTATATTATAATAGATAACATACAATAAAGTATAACCCTCCCCCCTCCCTGTACGCACGTGCTTGAGAACTTACATGTATGGGGGTGGTCGGAGGGTCATCGTATGTTTGTGAGTGTGAGTATATTTAAGAAATAACTGTTGTTTTTCTTCGGTTTATGCGATATAAACCGAAAATTTTCAGCACAAGCTTCATAACTCGCATAGCGAGTTATGATTAAGCTTGTGCTGAAAATTTTCGGTTTATATCGCATAAACCGAAGGAAAACAACAGTTATTTCTTATAATTTAATCCGGCTGTAATATTAAAATATAAAAACTATCTGTACGTGAACGAAAAACTTTTAATTTTCACAAAAGACAACAGCCAAACTCTGGAAAGTGTGTCACAAACAGGTCACGTCAATCATTGTCAAATTGTTTGTTTTGATTTTCGATCGCAGACGACAGATGTTTAGCAAGTCACATAACAATATCATTAAAAACATTTTTTTAAAGTTCCCCAAAATCATGTTTGGATGTATGACCTTTTATTCGTCTCCCACTTCGGTATATTTTATTAAATTCAATTGTTCCCGAGAAATTATCATTATATACTCTCCCAAAAAAGAAAGTGTGCATGCTAAAAAAAATAACACTAAAAAAGATATCTATCATTTTCATTCATGGAAATTTTATTCAATCACAGATGAATCAATTTGTGATCAACACGAGAAATTTCATTACTCTACGACGAATACTCTTGGTGCCATGGAGAGTCAAAGACACTAAGGGTCAAACACAAAAGTCACAGACTCAATATCTGGTATGACCCCCGTCTGCATCGACTACTGCTGTGCATCTACGCCTCATGGAAGCGAACAAGTTAGCATGGAAGTGTTGTGGGATGTTGTTCCATATTCTGATAAGCTGTCTTTGGAGTTCCACAAGCGTTGACGGTGCATGGGGAAGCCGGCGTAGCTGACGTTTCATTTCGTCCCATACGTGCTCAATGGGTGAGATATCGGGCGAATTTGCGGGCCAGGGAAGAACATCCATTTGTTGTTGCTGCAGATACTGTTGAACAACACGAGCTGCGTGGGGTCGGGCGTTGTCTTGCTGTAGAATGACGCCGGGGCCGTGACGTTGCAGAAATGGGACAACAACAGGTGTAAGCACTTCATCACGATATCTGGCTGCATTGAGATTGCCATCAATAATGACCAGCTCAGTTCTGTTACTGGCAGTGATGCCACCCCACACCATGAGAGACCCTCCCCTATAACGGTTTCGCTCCACGACACATGGATCTGCGTAGCGTTCGTTTCGACGTCTGTACACTCTCTGGCGGCCATCTTGTGACGAAAGATGGAAACGACATTCATCTGTGAATAAAACACGTCGCCACCAGTGTTAGGGGTGCCTGAGGTGTTGTCTACACCACTGCAGTCGATGACGTAACGTCAAAATCGGACGAATTGCAGGTCTTCGAGGACGTAAGCCGTATTCTCTCAGCCGGTTGATTACTGTTTGAGGATGTATCCGTCTCAGGTTAGGGATGTTTCTGGCTGTCGTCGTTGCCGTTTGTTGCCGGTTCCGGAGATGGACGACACGGATATACCGATCTTGTGCAGGGGTGGTAACTCGGGGTCTCCCGGAGCGGGGTCGGTCTCGAACGTCATCATGTTGTGCATGTCGATGGACTAGCCTGTCTACAGTGTTACGGTGGCAGTTCAAATGCTGGGCAACCTCTCTGTGCGTTCTGCCAGCTCAAATCATACCCAAGGCAAGGAGACGTTGATTCATTGTCAATCTTGGCATGCTAATGTGGAGTCGTTTTAACAGCAGCGCAAGTTTGAATGTGAACGATAGGAAGGCCTTACTTTAGTGTTTAAATACCCAAGGATTCACACTGCTGCATGAATTTTCAGACTCTCCACGTGCAAAACATGCCTTTTCACAAACGTGCAGAATGTCATTTAACGTGAATGCAATTTTAACGGGGAAAGTTGTTTTTGTGTTCAATATAACTTATTCATGAACAGGTTAACACTCTTTACACCTACGAAATTATTTTTTTGGAGTTTGATCAATTTCTGCAATGCACACTTTATTTTTTGGACGAGTATATTATCGCTGACTGGAGGCGATGAAAAATCGATCATTGATCTTTGTTTACAAGCTTGTTATCCATCTATCAGTCTGCCGTCACGCCCTCACGGTGACAATTGGATTGAGTGGGCGGGGCTTCCAGAGTCTTCAAAGTTGGATCGGATGTGTGCGAACGTGTAGACATTCCAAATCATTACGTGATTTGGTTTATACGATTTATATATATATATATATATATATATATATATATCAGAAGTTTATAAACAAATCCTTGTGCTGGTAGTTATAAGAAAAAAATATTAAAGTTCAAAACAAATACACCGACATCACTGACTATATTCCTGCTAGCGCTTTCACCGCTCTGTATGCGGATCTTCAGGCATTTGTATTTGTTTTGAACTTTAATATTTTTTTCTTATATATATATATATATATATATATATATATATATATATATATATATATATATATATATATATATATATATATATATATATATATATATATTACACTACAAGTATTCCTCATGTTGCCCATTCGGAAACTGCATTTTCTTTCAGTTAGACGTCGGATATCTTTACCCTTCCATTCATTTCCTATAAAAATGTCTTTGAACATCATCTAGTGGCAGCATCCGCTGTTGTCGTGTATCAGTGGAAATAGCATTCAGCTCTTTCCATCCAAACAACGCAAATCCTCACCTCATGCGACTTGTATTATTGACAAAAGACCAAGGCAGATTTTTTTTTCTTTTTATAACTGTACTTTTCTTCATATTAAAATTGGATGCTAATCTTTTCTGGTGGAGTTTTCAGTAATTTTACAATGTAGTGGATCACCCCTCCTATATATTCTTGATAAGACTGAGTCTTTTTTCAGTCAAACGCAAATAATATTTTGCTTTCATACATTTTATAAATTTTTTTTTTATAAATATGTTTAGTTACAAATTGCTGGAGAGTGCCCTGTGACTCTCCTATAATTTGTAATAAACAAATACTGAATAACAAATTTAGATCACAAAAATAATCTAGCCATCAACAAGTTAACTGTAACATAAATATTTTATTGAACTGGACGTCAAGAACTAGAAATGATTTGTAAATATAAACAGATTTGAAAGCCATTCTACACCCCAAAAGTCCAGTGACCAGAGTGACCAGCGTTGTTTTGAGCTCGTCACTACTGTTTCTGTACAACATATGCCATGATTTACTGTAGTGTCTGTGAAAACCATCCCCAATTCCAGATATCCTATTTACTATTATCCATACTAATAAATAGAACATGCACTGCAAAAAATAAAAGTTCTTTTTAGAACCAAAACTGGTTCTATCTTGTCCCTGAGATGGAACCAGTTCTGTTTAAACATTATTTATTTCAAATCAAATACGTTTATAAAGATTAAAATTAAATATTAACAGAATTAAACATGAATTGAAAGGGTTTCATCCGTAAGTTTAGAGCTTATACGAGGTTGTCTCAAATCATTATTAAGCAAAGGAGATATGAACAGTTGACATATCGAACAAGTTTTGGTTCTGTATAGAACCAATTTACCAGGTATTTTTATTCGCTTTGTTTCAAAATGTTTGGCGACTGAGTTGAATAAGCTCCAAGTGTACTGCTGAATCTACTTCAGTTCATGTATTATTCTATTAAAATTGAATGCTAATCTTGGTAAATTTATTTGATTTGAAATAAATACTGTTTAAAATAAACTGGTCCATCTCAGAGACAAGATAGAACCAGTTTTGGTTCTAAAAAGAACCTTTATTTTTTGCAGTGTGCTATGTTTACGTAGTGTTACAATATTGTAACACAGGACAAGTTACCCAACTAGAAATGTCGCTACGCAGGAGTGGCAGGGAAAGCCCCCCCCCCCCCTCTCTTCCCTGCCCCCGTACGCACGTACCTGAGAACTTGTGCGTATGTGGGTGGATGGAGGGTCATCATATATTAGTGTGTGTGAGTATATATATTTATACACTACAAGTATTCCTTCTCGGAAACTACATATTTTTTTTCAGCTAGGCGTCGCATATCTTCACCCTTCCACTAATTTCTGATAAAAATGTCTTTGAACATCAGCTAGTCGCAGCATCCGCTGTTGTAATGTTTGAGGGGAAATGGCGTTCAGCAATATCCAGCCAAGCCACGCAAATCCTCACCTCATGAGATTTATATTATTGACAAAAGATTAAAGCTGAATTTTTTTAAATTTTTTTTATATATATAACTGTACTTTGCCTGTGGCTGTTTTCAGTTAAGTTACACTATAGTGGACCACCCCTCCTATATATTCCCGATAAGACTAAGGCTATTTACTTTTTTAGTTTTTGTTTTGTATAATAAATGGGAGAGTAATTGGAGAATGTTCCTCACTCTTTCCAGTCATTACAGAGACCCCCTCTCTCCCCTTCCCATATGTACTGGAACCAAATCTTTAAATCCCGGAATTGCTGACAAATAATCAAAACTTGTATTTCCTGATTGTTTTATGTCTCATTTTGTATTCGAAGATTGGCTGGACGGCGTTTTAAATTCGTACCGGTCTGTATTTGGATGATTGGAGTTCACTCTTGCGTCGGTTGGGTGAAGACGCTCACGTACTATTCAGGGTGTGATTTGTACTGAAGAATGTGATAAGTACTTTTCTCCACTTACTGGGCCATATTGATCAGCAACTCCAAAACTAATAAGCACCTTCTAAAGGGAAAATCGTGCAACCATCATAGCAGCTGCCCACGGTAAGAAAAACGTTTACCCACTATCCGGTTAGTGTCAGTACACAGCAACGTGACAACAAGAGGTTCCAATTCAAACAATCATTTCCTTCCGCATTGTCAGAATTGGAAGTAACAAATTTGGTTTTAGTTGTTGCTCATGTCATCAGGTATATTGTCACAATATCGTAAATCAATAATTTATAAAGACAAGCATGAACACTGCCAGAGGATTTTCAGTTGATGGATCACCGTCCTAATTCGGTAGCCCATCAGTAAGTGGCTTCTTGTGGTCCTTTAGCTTTGACCAAAAAGGTGAAATTTTTATCGAGAGGGAAATTCACCCCATGGGTGCCTTACAATTTCCTGGCTTGGCGTTTTCATATTACTCCTGCAAATCTGAATTCAAATAAACTGTAATAAACTCTCCCTCATTCAAGATATCTGCTTATCAAGAAAGAGCACCGAACTTTTCATTGCCCAACGAGAGTTGGTGTCGATTCTTATGGCACCTGAATGGAGAAAGCCGTTCGCCCGTAGGTGTGGTAAGGCATACTCACCATATCTTGCATTTTAATCGATTCATGTGATGCGTGGATGGAAATCACCTGTTGCGCTTTCCGGCAGGACATTACAAGCCTGAATCCTCCACCCGTTATTTCCGTCAATAATTTCCATGAAAGAAAAACACAATCCGGAGACAAAATTAATTTTGCTGAAAAACAATTGACAGGATCCAATTATGTGACGCCTGGTTGGAAATTACGCTCAGCTCTTTCCAACCGGAGTGGTAAAGAAAATGGCGGCAAGGGTGGCAGACGTGTGAGTTTGAGCTCCCAGTATTTTGGATTTATTTAGCTGATTCGTTCAATTGATAGCCATGAAGGTTGTTTAAATATCATCTGATCAGATTTGCATTGCATGTAAAGGAGAACGGTGCACATATTGCGAAGACAAGAATTGTTTTATAAGTTTTCTCTTGTAATTCTTGTTCGCGATACATCGAAGACAGTGGACATTTTCTCATTCGCTATATTATTTACTTGATATTGGATAACAGCGCGACTGGTTTAATTGCAGTTGAGTACAAACTGATTACAACCCAGTCTCGGGTGGTAAATTATGTCCGGAAATAGAAGACAGAGTTTCAAGAGCGGACAGGGGAAGAGAGGACTTGAGAAGATCTCACCTTTGGAGTCCAAGCCAACGAAAAAGAAGACCAGTCAATTGATGCATGATCAATCGATACAGGATCTTAATTTAGATCGAGATATTGATAAAGACAATGACTCAAGTATAACGGAGCTTAAAACCCGTCATAGAGCAGACAAAGACAAAACAACGGAACTGATGAATCAATCAATAGTTGACATTTCAGGGATTGTTTCAGGGATTGTTTCGTCTACCCTATCAAGCACAGAATTCATTGAGAAACTTGGTTCTCAGCTAGTTGGAAGCTCTTCCATTGCAGACGACGACAAATTGGAGACTTTATATCAGCGGATAAAGGACGAAATCAAGCACGAATTCAGATACCAGATTGCAGATCTTATTCACGGTACAATTCCCAAGGCCATAGAAAAGGGAATGGATACATTTTTGAAAAACCAAATCACACCGCTAAAAGAGGAATTTAAATGTTCAAAGGAAGAAAATTCCGTACTCAAAGAGAAACTTGAGAACGTTACCTCAAAGATTTTGCAGCTCGAGGAGAGTTTTGTAAACAAGACAGACGAACAAGAGCAGTATTCACGGCGATACTGTTTAGTGTTCCGAAATGTGCCAGTACAAACCGATAGCATTAAGGAAGTTACCAAAACTACAGACAACACGGTGAAAGAAATATGTTCCAAAAAACTCGGAATCGACATTTAGAATCACGACAGCAGCAGATCACACATAATAGGGAAAATTAAGTCGTTTCGTACTGAATCAGATTCGAGGAAAGTGTGTAACATTATTTGCCGTTTTGTTACTTATAATCAACGCAAAACACATTTTCTCTTCCAAAAGAGCTGTTATATTCACACCTGGTGAGGTGTTCTACATATAACGGTAAAAGTTACAGCGCGGGAACAGAAAGGTTATAACCCGCAACTCTGACCTCCCGATGTATTGTATTACTGAAATCCTGGCTGGTGATTGGTTGGATTGAGTGAAGCGCCACCCCGGATGTTGAGGTTGTTAGAGAAGCTGTTCCATCTTGCTATCTCCATCGACATCTGTAGAAGGAGGACTACGTGTTGGATCGGAATCCAGACGCCACTGATACAGTTCATATTGTCGTGAGGAACTCGAAGGAGGATTACTAGGTGAGTTGAGTAGTTTGCAGCCCCACCTTGATTCTCCCTCATCAAGAGCCTCGCGGAGTGTATTGTCAGCAAGAAATGAACAATCCTGAGTACCGGGCCAGACGATCAGTTGGGTTTTTTGTATATCGCGGCCGAACTAGTGATTATTCTCACCTAATCTGTATATGTTTCTGTTTTCTCTTGTAATTTTCTTGTAAGCTCGTCCGATCAGCTGCAGCGACGTTCTTGTTGGAGGAACCACTGCAGATGAAGAAAAGCACATCTGGGAGTGTTAGCTCCCTTATATGGCTACCCGAAGGAGGTGTTCTAACTGGGCAGTGTAAGGTCGGGGCATGATGGAAATGGACACATAGTATTAGAAATATAATTGGAGGATACCACACTCCTCCCGGTTTTAAAAGAAGGGGGGTATGTATGCTGGGCAAATGGTTGGTAGGCTGCAGCCCTACCGGTTCTGTTGGGGTGGCAAAATGAAATGTGGGATGGGAGTGGAAACTGCCAAATCACCCCATATTAAGATCTCAGGAAAAATCTCCCATCCCTAACCCATGCATGCAGGTATGTACGCAACTACAAATACATATACATGTATAAAATAGATGCATATACACACAGAGTTGCGCACATAAATACATGCAATGGTATGTACTTTTGTATTTGATTATCTACTGACGGATGTGATACATCCCACGCCCATTACGAGAGCACATGGCCAACAGGTCATAAACTGAGGCCTTCCTCAGAACGGCAATGCGTTGGGTAACATCCCCAATATAGGCTGGTGTTGAGCTGTCGATACCCAAGGGGCCATGGAAATAAGGGGAGTCAGTCTCCACCAAAAGACGGTCCGCTGGTATGGCCTGGAGTCCTAAAATCTGGCGATCCGAAAAACAGTAACACTTTACCCCAACACCGAAGAAACATCTTTCGAATGCCCCAATCCAACTCTTTACCATACCGACAGTGCCTGAAAAACAATGTAAATGGATGACCTGTTGGGGGCTACTTATATGACTGACAATCTGAAGACCCGGGAATAAACATCAGACATGGTTGGGGCCCCTTCCCTAGGACCACGAAGATGCAAAACCAGAGGCTTATCTGGAAGGGCCAACTTGCACACCTCCTCCAAAAATTCGTCCTGTAAGTCCCAAAAAATACTGGGCTCAGTCCTATCTAAACATCTTCTCCAAGAGCAGACACCTGGGGTAGAAGGGACCTAATCTGAGCCAAGTGTTTCTGAACGAAGACCACAAGAATGTTGCTGAGATGCCTGGGGTGCAAACCGATTCCACTAGCAATACCAGGGTTGGGATCGGGACCCCGGGGGTAGATATCTGGGTCGCAATAAATTGCAACACCACCCACAACCTAAACTGGCACCTGGGGGGACGGGACCTTCCCAGAGTGAGAATGCTGTAGCAGACAAATCCGGCAAAGACAACATCGATCTCGACCTGTCTAAATGAAAATGGTAGTCAAATGCCTCTACCAGAGGAGTGGGACCTGAGGGCGAAGCTCTAGATAAACAATCAAAATCCAATAAAGGAGTTACAACTGGTGATGAAGGGGCAGCAAGTCCAGGTGGAGGTCTAACAACCGGAGCACCAGAAATCAATGACGGTTCCATAGTCGACTCAATCTGGGGAGAAGGAGTATCCACAACTGAAGATCCGGCTACTGGAGAAGGGAAAGAACACTGAGATGAAGCAGATAGATGCCCTGGCACTGTAATGGTTAAATAATCCTGAGTCTGCAAGTCAGTGGGGGTTCCAGGCAATTCAGGGGGAACCCCAGTGGGAAGCTGAACATCACCTGACAAAATGAGAGGGCGCTGACCCTGGGGAACCTGTGCTAAGCACCACATTAATGCTCTCCAATGGAGCAACCCAGCCCTAGAATTCAAGGGCGTAAGGACAAAAGTGGGAGGAACGGACCATCCCTGGTGCTTACAAAGAGCTACCATACACTTGCTCGAGGCCACAGAAGGCTCCGTATTGGATGAGATTACCCCACTGTCATCCACCCCCGTACCAACCCATCCAGATCCACCCTTAGAGCCCTGGCAATAGCCATCAAACTATTTAGTTGTTTGGATGGGTTAGGGAGAGAAGCTTCAACTTCTGGCTCCCAAAAATAACCAGGTAGGTGGGCAGACTGACAGTGCCTCCTCATGGACCTCGAGATTACCCCGCATTCCGGGAAAGGACACCTAGGAGCCCTTCCTCTCTGGCGCCGAATCTGGGAGACCTCTGCACTCCCTACCTCCTCGGAGAAGGTAACTTTACGTCCATCGGACTGATGGGAAGACTGTGGCTGTGTAGCAGCCTCTACCATAATCTCCCGCTTAGGATGAGGGGAACGGGAACGACGTCTTTTCCCCGAAGTAATATTTAATTCTGTGGCCATGAGGGCCCCTGGGTGTGGAAGATCTAGACTTTGAACACCCCTACCTCTTCCAACTGGCACTTTAGGGGTCACATATTGTGGACCATGATCCTCACTGGTGGACGTATCCACCGTTGTTGTTAATACCGTGCTTGTTGGGGTGGTGGGTTTCCCCACCGGAGTGGTTGGGTTGGGAATCTTGTAAACCACCCTGGGGAAGGTTGGGTCCCGTTTAAAACGGATGTCTTGGCATGAGCCTATCACTCCTGGGTTTTCTTGCGTGGAAGCTGGCCGCCATGATCTTTTGGGGCTTTCCGCCTCCTCATTTTCTGTACCTGTGTTGGACATATCTGAAAAGAAGAAGAGTGACCCAGAGTCAGCTCGCACCACAGGCACGTAGCGTTTTAGTAGGTTAGACCGATTTTGTGTGCAACAAAGCGAAGTTAATCCTTATTAATCAGATTTCTTCTTCAAGGTAGACTGTTATTGGTGAGTATATTGTGCCAGACATTCTTCAAAAAGAGTGAATTGTGCAAGACGTTCTTCTGAAAAGAAGGTTAGTTTTGAGTTAAATCGCACCGAGGACAAGAGTACTTGTCCAAAAGTTCTGCGTCGTGCTCTGATACATTCACACACACACCATGGTACCATTCCAGACAATAATCGCACTGAACCATAAATGTGCCATTATCGGGCTGACGACAAATGCAGTACAGGGGAACTGTAGATCCCGAGGCCTGAGTTCTTGACAGATGTCTTTGTATCCAAGGGGGTAAAGTGGTATCTAAACAAAGCTTCAATTTATCATGGTGAATGGTGGAAACTTTGTTATGGAACTGAATTTTGTAAAGATATGGTTCTATTACCTGTAAAATGACTCCTGGGTCTTGCCAAACTGGGTTCAATTTCTTAGTTTCCCCTTTTTTATTTCCAGAGTTCAAAACATAGACTGTATCATTTGGCTTGTAAGCTGAAGTTCGAGTGTGTTGATCATAATGCTGCTTCATTACCTTTTGTTGAGATTTCAAAGTAGAACGAGCAGTATCATGGGCTATTCGAATAGACTCAACTAGGTCATTCACATACTCTGGAATGGTACTTGATTCAGGTTTCGGTGGGCACCCAAAAACGAGGTCAGTAGGGTGGCAAACCTCCCGACCCAACATCATTTTATTTGGGGTGTACCCTGTGTGCCGATTAACAGCTGACCGCAGAGCACTCGCCAATTGAGCCAGATGTAAATCCCAAGTGGATTGGGTTCTACCTACAAAACATCGCACTACATCCATAAGGGTGCGATTATATCTCTCCACCTGGCCATTGGCGGATGGCCGGTAAGCAGTGGTTCTGGCCTTAAAGATGTGCAAGGCCTCACAGACAAGGGTGAATAACTTACTTTCAAAGTTAGTTCCCCTGTCTGTAAAAATATGATTTGGACATCCAAAACGGGTAAAAAACTCATTTAACAGCAGCAGTGGCTGTCACTTCTGCGGTTTGACAAGGGAGGGGAATACACTCCACCCATTTGGTGAACTGATCCACCATCATCAATATAAACTCATTACCACGTTCTGTTCGGGGTAGGGGTCCTAGAAAGTCAAGATGAGCCCGCTCCATGGGTGCACCAGCATGATAAAGGGTTAAAGGATTCCTTGCCCGTCTGGAGGGTTTCTTTCTCTGGTTGCAAAGGGCACATGCTTTTACATATTGTTCAATATCTTCTGACATTCGAGGCCAATCATTTTTTTGTTTTAATCGAGCTTGTGTGCGATTTATTCCCTGGTGGCCGGATGCAGGAATATCATGCCCAAATGACAACGCTTCGGCCTGGAGGGATTTGGGAATCACCAAGACAGTTTCCTCATTTTTGCGCCGTTTACATAACAAGCGATTGTCAAGATAGAATCTATGTCGATTGGTCCAATATGTTTTAGCAATTGGGCTTGCCAAGAACAGGGTGGACTCGGAGGGCTCCTCTTTGGACAGTAACCATTTTACCAAGAATGTTAGGTCAGGGTCCGACCACTGCTCTGCAAAGCTATGGCTAGCTCGATCTATAACTGTGTGGGTCGCACAAATTGTAGGGAGGTGTAACCCATCCAAATCAGAGAGACCAAAATGTCCATCACTATCCAATGTACTAGCTTTATATGGGTCATATATGGTAGGGAGGTTCAATCCGTCCCAGTCAGAGAGGCCAAAATGTCCCTCACTATCAACTGTACTAGTTTGATATGGGTCGCATATGGTAGGGGGGTCTAAACCGTCCCAGTCAGAGAGGCCAAAATGTCCCTCACTATCAACTGTAGTGGGCTGATGTGGTGAGTGGTGTAGCTTTCCACCCTCCACCCACAAGTCTAGGCTATGAACTTTGGTGACTTTCAAGTCAGTATGGGTATAAGCCACTTTTGGTATTGGGTCTGTGTCTAAAGGGGGAAACGTACTCAACGGAACCACATTATCCATTTCAGTAAAGAAATTTCCCCACTCTTTGTCTATCCGAGAGCAATAACTGCACCCCCACAAGGCAGATCAGATAGGGAAATACCCGCCCTGTAATTTGGACAGGTGCCCTCATCTGGGAGGCGTGAAAGAGCATCAGCATTGACATGCTTGTTACCTTTCCGATGTTTGATAGTAAATTGATACTGGCCAAGTTCTTCCAGCCAACGGGCTATCTGTCCCTGGGGATTCTTAAAATTCACAAGACATGTCAGGCTGCTGTGGTCCATTCTAATTGTAAATTTACGACCCAGCTATAAATGCCTGAACTGTCTGCTTAAACGAACAACCGCTAACAATTCCGTCCAGGTTGTACAGTGCTTCCGTTGTTCTGAAGTTAAGACAAAACTGCCATAAGCTATAACTTTTTCCTGCCCATCCTGGAACTGCAAGAGTTCAGCTCCAATGGCGTGACCTGAAGCATCGGTGTCCAGAATAAAAGGGTCATTCTTGGTCGGAAAAGAAAGAAGGGTGGGGGGGGGGAGGTTAGTGCATGCTTTATATCACTAAATGCCTTGGATTCCTCTTCCCCCCAAGCAAAAGCATTCTTCCCGGTTATATGATAAAGAGGAGCTGCCAATTTTGCGTAATCCTTAATAAAGGACCTATGGTAATTAGCTAACCCTAGAAACCGTTCAACATCTTTTGTTGATCTTGGTTCGGGCCAATCATGAATGACTTTCGTGGCATTATTTCCGATTTCTAACCCCTCAGGGGAAATATGGCGACCCAGAAATTCAATTTGTTTTTGGAAGAGCAGACACTTTTTAGGTTTCAGTTTTAACTGATATTGGCGTAATCTGCTTAAAACCTGTTTCAAATTGGAAATATGATCCTCAAAATGTTTGCCTAGCACAATTATATCATCTAGGAATGCCAACGCTGTTTCCCAGTTTAGTCCTCGGGAAAAACAGGCCGGCGCATTACATAATCCATAGCCCATCCGATTAAACTCATATAGACCATACTTGGTGATAAAGGCAGTTTTTTCTTATCACTTTCCTCTATATGAATCTGCCAGTATGCCTGATTTGCATCCTGTTTGGAAAACCACTGATTGCCGGCAAGGGTGTCCAGGCAATCACCAACAAGGGGCAGTGGAAAGCTATCTTTAACGGTCACAGAGTTTAATCCTCGAAAACCTAAACACCACCTTACTCCACCACAATGGTTTCCGAATCAGGACAGGAGCTGCCTCCCATTCTGAGGTGGAGGGTCTGATGATATCGGCATCCAGCATCTTCTGCAGGTGACGTTTTTCTTCATCCACAAAGCATGCAGGAGTACGACGCATATGTAATTTGATGGGTTTAGCCGAAACAGTGTCAAAAGTGTGTTTAATGGTGGTGAAATTTCCCAAATCAAACTCATGCCGAGCGAATACATCTTGGTATTCTACTAGCAAGTTATTGAGTATGGTTGTCTGCTCTTGGTTTAAAGGCGTATTTGATTTTTGTAGCAAATCTGCTAAGTGGTCTGGGACTTGAGCCATGTCCCCGTCTACATTTGGATTTAGTTCGGCTAGTGGGACGGGTTCACCCTCAACCGCCTTCCCTATCACGGTACCCCTTTTTAAAGTGACAAAGTGATCACTGGGGTTAATCAGGGCAATTACCGGTGGACTCCTTTCAGAGTGGGCTGTTCTTGGTATCAAGAGATTGGAATCGAGGTCGGGCTCCACTATGTACAAATGCATTGACTGGGGTAGTCTGCACTGCACCCTGACTTCTGAGTTGGGAGGCACCACTGCCTTCCGTAAGAGGGAGATGGTAACTTGCTTTGAATATCGATGCCATATAGACTGTATGTAAAGCACTTCTGACCCGATTTGAATCTCATTTTGGGCCAAGTCAATCCGCACCTTATTGTCACTCATGAAATCCAGCCCCAACAGCAAATCATCCTCTATAGGAGTCACATATACCTGAATCTGGCAAACAGTTTTTCCTAATTTTAAATGTACCGGGCCAATTATTTTACCCTTCATAGAGAGATTTCTACCTGCAGTGTGGATGGTTACTTCTTTTACAACAGGGGGAATTATGTCAAAATAATCTAATAGTTTATCAGAAATAATTGTGACCTCGGCTGCAGTATCAATTATTGCATTAAGGTGAATGTTCTCCAATTCAGCTGGGACAAAAACTGTTGAGCGAGACCTCAGACGGCAAAGAGTGATACTTTCTGGTAAAGGGGAATCAATGGGATTGGAAAGGCCTTTTACATCAGGTGGGGTCGAGTGTAGGCCTATTGGGTCGACCCGGTGGCGTTTAAATCCTCAGCAAAGGAAACTGAAGCTGATGGATTAACATTTGTACGATCTGCAGGTTTATTGAAGTCTTTCCTGGCTGGACACTCTCGTGAGAAATGGGATAGAGAACCACAGTCCCAGCAACACCTTCGTTCAGGGGAGGGAGATCTACTCGTTTGGCCTCTATTGATTGATTGGCCTCGTCCCCGCCAGTCGGTCGAACGGCTTTTAATCTCTGACATGAAAGATGTTATGACATGCGTAAGAGCATTAATATCCTTGGAGACTCTCTGCATCTCCTTGGTAAGACTGGTGGTCATGTTTTCCACCTGGTTGGAGAGATTTCGTATTTCAGGGTCCACCGATCTATTTGGGGGAGACGGACTCCTTGGTGGTGATTTCAAGATGGACTTTGGGACTGATTCCGCTTGGGCACGAGCAGGACTATATCCCCTGTAACGGTCAGGGCTTGGTGGGCGTGCCTTCGAGTATGGGTTTGACGAGGAACTGGGGGTAAATGCCCCCTGGCCTGTAGAACCAGTACCGCGGCTCTGACAGTCAGATCCCCAAATTGCTTTATTGGTATACTGGTACCATTTAGTTTTATCAATGGCCTCTTCTAGAGTACGGGGGCGGAGATTGGAAACGTACTGGCCAGCATTTTTATCTTCCAATCCGTGACAAAAGCGCATTATTATTTGTTGATTCATGTGTTCTTCGGGCAGTCTACCAAATGCATGGGTGGCCAGGGTTTGAATCTCATCCGCCCACTCTTCAAGCTTCATGCCGGGAGTCTGCTGCAAGTGAACAAATTTCATTTCAGCTGTTTCGGGAAGGTCATAGAGGCCAAATCGTTTTTCCATTTTGTGTAGGATATCTTGGGTGTCCATTTTGGGGTCCTGATGTATGAGAGTCGTGAAGTAATCACTGGCTTTCCCTTTTAAGCACCAACATAAATTCAATTTGGTGTCTTGTGCTGTCCACCCCTGGGTGTGGGAGAAATGAATAAACTTGACCCAAAAAGCCTGCCAATTGGTGGTGCCATCATATGTCAAGTACTTAGGCACATGTGGTGACTGTCGATGTTGATCACCCTGTATTCTTTGGGATGTGTACCCACCAGAATTAGGCGGTGGTGGGTTGATCAACCCCTGTAACATGGACGGATCAGGCTTAACGTCAGCTGAACTGTCACGTTTTGGAGGAGGGTTTGGTGGGGGGCCAGATAACTGGGCCTTTGAAATAGCACCCAAAACGTTATGTGCAAAAACTGACTGGGGCTGCTTGGCGAGTTTCACCTTCTCTGCCACCTCCAATGATTGGGGCAAAAGTCACGGTCATCTCCAGCCTGGTGTGGAGACAAATCAGTGGCTGTTAAAAACAACCTAGTTACTTTTAAATTTGGAATGTCCCTCAATATGTCAACATCAACATTCCCATTCTCCTCCCTCTTCCACAAAAAGGCTAGGGCTGTGTCAATAGTCATACCTGAAATGCGGAACAGTTCTGGAAAGCTACATTGGTTGACCAAAACTGGTGCCATAAAAGCAGCACCCTTGGTCTGAAAATTCATGGACGGGACTTCGTGTTCCTGGACTCTCAGACATTGTCAACAAGAAAACCGGAAAGGTGAAGGTCATCGGTTTTGAAGAAAAAAAAAAACACAAAAATAAAATTAAAAAACACACCAAAAAAGGACCAGAAAAAAAAAAAATTATGCAGAAAAAACAGGCGCACGTGCAAAGATATAGGAAGAAATGGTGAGGTACAAAATGCTAAACATAATCACTGAATGAAAATTGGAACACGGCGGCATGGCGCACCAAAATGGCGGCGAATTTGAACCGAGGTGGAGAAAAAAATATGAGCACAGGACCGAAACCGCGGCGTCGCCACTTATTGTATATCGCGGCGGAACTAGTGATTATTCTCACCTAATCTGTATATGTTTCTGTTTTCTCTTGTAATTTTCTTGCAAGCTCGTCCGATCAGCTGCAGCGACGTTCTTGTTTGAGGAACCACTGCAGATGAAGAAAAGCACACCTGGGAGTGTTAGCTCCCTTATATGGCTACCCGAAGGAGGTGTTCTAACTAGGTAGAGTAAGGTCGTGGCATGATGGAAATGGACACATAGTATTAGAAATATAATTGGAGGACACCACAGGTTGTACTCACGAATAGTTCATATTGCGTCGCCATAGCTGGTTACTAATTTTCTGTCGGAAAATTGAACCTGTCTTTTAGCTTATTAATCTGATTTGAGTTGCTGACGGAAAGTAGGAAGCGTTATCTGGATCCGTTCAATCGTCCGTTGTAAATACTGATCATGTGGTTGTGTCACGTGATGAACTGACAAGTCCTGTCAACAATGATGCAATACATTGTAAAATTGTAAATCTCCGTATGAATAGATTGTTGTTTGTTTTTTTTTTTCGTTGCGTTATTTGCTGTCGGCTGCTAGCGCTATGTATTCATTGTTTGACAAGTTGTAAATATTTTTGTCAGTTACAAGAGCTGTTGACACCGATTTTTGATGATTTTTTTAATTGTCCATTGTCAGCTGTGGGATGAATTGGACGATTCGGCTGTAAATATTTTATTCTGGTGTCAATTAATTCATGAGTGTATTGTATGATTGAACAGTGCGCTGTCGGCAAACAAGGTCATGCAACCCACCCACTTGATGTTACTGTAAATATTATTAAATCCAGTTTCCAATTAGTCAGCTCTCGGCGACGAAAGCGAAAAATTACCAGTTATTTAGAGGCCAGAATTTCTATTCTTGGAATCATAATCGGCAAATAATTCGCAATTAATTGAAAACAGGAAATTATTGATTTTTATCATCTCGCATCATGGCTTCAAAATTTAGTGAAAAAGTCTGTGTAAACACATGTAGCTATGGGGATTTGTTTTTGTTGCCTGGCATTGGAGTTAAAAGAGCCAAGCTCTTATTGTATTATAGGGAAAGATTTCTGAATTTAACCCCTAGAAATATTTCAAGAATTCCAATGAGAGTTGATTTTAATAAATTGATTGAAAGCATAGACTTTAAAACATATGTACCTGGTCAGCATGATACTGAAAGGGAGAAGGATGTAAGCACCCGTCAGATGTTACATCATGTTTATTCCATCATTCAAAATACAAATGATGAATTTCATGATGAATCCAGTGAGGACACCCCCATAACTAAACTGCCAAGAACTTTTGATACGTGGCAAAGTGCCACACAAGCTGAGTCGACACCGCGACAAAATAAAATCACACCCCACCAAATGTCATTGCCAGCCGCATCCTGCGCGGACAAAAGATTAAATGTTTCGAAATTTTATGATCAAGGTTTTCCGGATGACGATGTCCCATCATTTTTAGGCTTACCGATAAAGAAAAAGTCGAGTAGGGACATTGATTCTCATAAATATCCCCTCAATGAGACCCGCACACTATTTCGTGCCCAACAAGAGGGGAGGGAGGGTTACAGCGATTCAGAATGGGAGGAGTTCAAACAATTCCAACAAATGAAACGCCAGTCCGAACAAATATCCGACCGGGGGCTGCCCCCCATTCATCCTGAACCACTCAGGCAGGATCGGGCCCGTCCCTCTGGATGTGAACGTGAAAGCCTGAGAGGGAGACAAGCCAGTTCACGGCAAATTATATGGGAACGCCCGCCCCCTGGGGATGGTGAGACGGATATGGAGAATCAATACTCTGTCGATTCTGAAGGTGACTCCGACTTGTTATATGGCTCAAAAGAAAAACCGGATAGGAAAAAATCAAGATCAGAAACTTTGACCCAGGGAAATGTAAACGCTGCTTTGAATTTAAAATTTGATGGCAGAACGAGCATTGACGGTTTCAGGGCAAAGTTTGAGAGCCTAACATATGGGCTAAATGAAAAACAAAAAGTTAGAGTCCTGTGTTTAAGTCTAGAAGGGAGGGTGCTAGATTACTACGCCTTCTTAACAAAAAATAATCGACACCTTTCATTCGACTACTTAATGCATAAAATTGAGCAGCGCTTTGGAAGCCACCAGCCTCCACAGACTTTGAGCGCCGAATTTTATGCTTTGACCCAGCGTGGAGAAGAAAGTGTCAGGGACTGGGCCAATCGTGTACATGTCATGGCGGACAAGGTTTGGGAGGGTGCTGGCGATTTCATCACCCAGCAACATGCAGAGTCGAAGTTTTGTCAGGGGCTCTACGACAGGTCAATAGGAGAATATGTTGACGGTTTACAACTCACTTCTTTAGACAGAGCTGTAGATAAAGTCGAGTATATCGATGCCACACATCGCGGAAGAAGGCAGACCCGGCCGGTCAGATTTGAGTTGGAACCAACAGTAATGCAGGTGGGTGCGCCTAAAGTGGTGTCTACCGCCTGTAATACTGAAGGGGGATACGATGTCCCTCTAAAACAAATTGAGGCCCTTAAAACGGAAATTGAAGAAAACAAGGCCAAAATTAGCCAGAGGGCCAGAGGGATTGGTAGAGGCCGTGAAATGGTTTGTTGGGCTTGTGGTGGACGAGGACATAGGTCGACAGTTTGTCCAAGTAACAGGGGAAGTAATAACGCGGCAAATAAGGGTCCCCGTATGGACAATAGATATACAAACAGGGATGATTCAAAAAATGGAAACTAGGCACCTCGGGGGGTCAGAGACGCCTGGGTAAAAGAAAAGGCCCCAAACAAAAACAAGAAGCCCATATTAACAAACCGGATATTTTAAAAAATTGGAATCACTAACGCTCACGCCAGAAGCCAGTTCCACAATAATTGAACAGCGCTCACGGGAAAATAGTAACCCAACTTTGGAGGTTAATGGCGATGACTTAATTGAATTCGCGGGCTCGTGTTTAGTGAATCCTTGCGAGTCAAAACCAGATGCCGTCGAAGCTTTGGGTGATTTGATGTTTTTCCCAGATGAAAATACAGAAACCCACGGGGACCATCAAATGTTGGAAAATGGTTTTGACTTAATTCAGTTCGCGGGCTTGTGTCCTGTGAATTCTGTGAATTCTTGCGAGTCGGAACCGGATACCTTCGTGGATGTCGGTGATTTTATGTGTTTGACCGATGGAAATTCAGATGCTCAGGAAAACCTTATGTTTGCCGCCGATTCAAGTGAGCTATACCAAAAAGGAATGCATAGTGGTGACTTCGCTGGAATGTACCCAGCAGAATCTCCCAAGTTGGTGCTTGACATTCAAGAGAGTAACTCCGATAATTTTTATTCAAATATTTTAACTTCTGAGTCAAAAGATTTAATGAATTTTACCGAGTTTTGTGCTGATAATTCTGGAGGGAGTAAACACGACCGCCCTGTGGGGTATACAGAAGTTTTGAAAAATATATTTCCGTGTGTAATCCCTGGGAAAGTTCGGATATAATAACTGTCAATTCAGAGTCAATTAAGGCGGCGGAACCTGATTATCTAGATCCCATTTTTAAAATAGCGACATTGAATATTCCGGCAGGTATTTACATGGTAACTGAAGAAAAACGGATACAAAGAGTTCAAAAGCCCCTAGTTACCATACCGGTATTTATTTATTTATTTATTGGTGTTTAAGGTCACATATTTCTGCACAATGGCTAACCATGACCGTGACAGTTTTACGGGTGGTGGAAGCCAGAGTACCCGAAGAGAACCACCGAGCAACGGCGAGCAACTGTCAGCTCACCAATATACCAACTCCACACAAGCAGGGTTAGCATTGGTTGAAGACAGGTGCACCATAGACGTGCAGTACGCCTTAGTACACAGCATCACCGTGCCCCCACGTGGGAAATGGGGTGAAGTGTCTTGCCCAGGGACACAACGCGGTTGCCGCAGTTGGGTTTCGAACCGAGGACCTCTCGGCTTGCAGCCTGCACCTCTACCAACTGAGCGTTCAGTGTGAAGCTGTTGTGGATTCAGATGCTGAAGTTTCTATAATTTCGGACGAAGTTTTTGACCAGCTGAGCCCGAGGCCTAGTGTCTTGAGAACGGTAGGTCTGAAACTTGCAGCCCGAGATTCGGGGATGACAGCCAAAATAGCTGGACCAATACAATTTAGTCTGGGTCGCCATACATTTAATTAATATTTATTCGTGGCCCCTATAGCAGATGCTATGCTTCTAGGTTATGATATCTTAAGGAAGCATGGCATGGTAATTAATTTATTAATGGGAGAACTGGAAATTAATGGGGAAGCAATAAAAGTCGATTGCGGAGATCCGTGGGAAATGAAAATTAACACCTCGGTGAACAGTGTTAATACTAAAGACTCCCAGCCTGTTATTGAAGCTTTTAGTGTGGCTACAGTACCGAACAGCACTAATGTCAATGGAGCCCTATTTTCTAATAGGGAACCTGAGCCTAAGACTAGTAACGGTCTGTATCAGAGTGCGGGCACAGATTCCCACGAACTTTCTGACAAATTCCTCACTATGCCGCCCATCCAGGAAAAATGTGAAATTCAGGGGAAAGACCCTAAATCACCGGATCGGGGCAAAAATATTTCGGATATTAAGGTAAGGCAAAGGTGCCATTTAAAACCCAATTCAGTTACTCTTGTAATTTGCAAAACTGGTCGTTTTAGACAGAACTTTGCAGTTGAGCCAAAGTTTAATGACTATATAGTTATTGAAATTTTGCATGCGCCAATCTCTGAGAGGGTGAAATGTTGTGTCATCAACCCTTCTGATCGGGAGTTGATTTTGAAAAAAAGGTCACGTTTTAAGCCAAGCTTATGCCACTGAAGTTTGCCTGCCAAATGCAAAAATTGTCAAACCCTGAGGGGAGGTGAGGCGAGTATCATGTGTGGAGCCGTCTGATGATGTGCCTTCTCATTTGACTGACTTGTAAAAAAGAGATCAATTTCCCACATTAATGAAGGAGACCAGTTACAATTACGGGATATATTAATTGAATTTCAGGATGTTTTTGCCCAACATGACTATGACCTGGGGGATTTTGTGGCAGTCGAACACAAAATTCCTACAGGAGATGCCCCAGCGGTCAAATTACGCATGAGACGTACCCCAGATGCATTTGTGGGAGAGGAAGAAAATGTTTTAAAAAAATTGTTAAAAGGAGGGGTGATTAAACCGTCGGAATCCGAGTGGGCCAGTGTACCTGTGCTCATTCGGAAATCTGATGGTTCAGTCCGGTGGACATTGGATTACCGAAAATTAAATGCGGTAACAAAGAAAGATTCTTTCCCACTTCCCTTAATTGACGACTGTTTGGCTTGCATGTCTGATAATGTATTCAGCTCAAAACTTGATTGTAATCAGGCCCACTACCAACTACGAATTCGCCCAGAAGACCAACATAAGACAGCGTTTGTGACCAGATATGGATTGTTTGAGTTCGAACGTCTGCCCACGGGTTTAACTGGCGCAGTAGCTAGCTATTGCAGGGCCATAAATTTAGTTTTGAGCGGTTTACTTTGGAAGGCGGCATTAGCTTTCGTAGACGATTGCTTGGTACTGGGGAAATCCGTGGATAACCATTTTGAAAATTTGCGCCAAGTCCTGTCCCGTTTTCGGCAGCTTGAGTTAAACCTAAGACCCAGGAAGTGTATTCTATTTCAAAAAGAAGTTCAGTTTCTTGGCCGATATATAACGCCACAAGGTGTTGAAATTAGTGATCATGCAGCAGAGCTTGTAAAAAAACTGGCCACGTCCGCAATGTGCCAAACACGTTGAAAAACTTTTAGGCCTGTTAAATTACTATAGAAATTTAGTAAAAAAAATTGCGGAACCCGCCCGTCCTATGTATGCCGCCATAAAAACTAAACCGTTTACCTGGGGTAAAGATGAAGATGATGCATGGGACAAAATAAAAGAAGTTTTAACTGGACCCTGTTTATTAGCTTTGCCAAACAAAACGGACCCCTTTATTTTGGGTACAGACTGTTCTGAAACTTGTGCAGGGGCCGAACTTATACAGGTCCAAGAGGGTGTGGAGTGGGTTATTTGCTATGGTAGTTTGGCTTTATCGAAAGAGCAGCTAAACTGTTGTACCACCCGTAAGGAATTACTAGCTGTGGTTCTTTTTACAAGGCAGTTTAGGCATTATTTATTAGGCCGCCCTTTTAGGTTGAGAACCGATCATAGTAGCCTGACCTGGCTTATGAATTTTAAAGAACCCGAAGGTCAATTGGCTCGATGGTTAATGGAATTGAGCCAATATGATATGAAAATTGATAGGAAAGGTGTTAAGCACCAGAATGCCGACTCCCTTAGTCGAATACCCTGGGACATTTGTTGCGAAAACAGTGTGGGTGCTAAATCCCTTCCCTGTGGGGGTTGCCATTTCTGTAGTCGAGTCGAAGCTAAGTGGAAGAAATTTAAAGAGGATGTGGATGATGTATTACCCTTGAGTGCTACCGGAAGTTGCAGCCATGGTGCCTCGAGCGTCCGGCCTGTGATGTGCATGGAAACCGAGTCTCCGCTGTCTGGGACAACCACAGTGGAGAGTAATAACACAAAGCATTTATCTACGCCACATGATTCTGTTCGATTAATTGGGTTTGCTGGTCACTCAGTTGACGACATCAAAAAAAAACAATCAACTGACCCTAATTTAAAATTCATTTTAATTTGGTTTAAACGTTCGGAAGTGCCATCGGAAAATGATTTATTTATGGCCAACCCTGCTTCTAAATATTATTGGTTAAACAAAGAAATTTTTGTAATGGAGCAGGGGCTGCTGCATAAAATACGGAAAAACAACTCTGCCAAAGTTTTAGTTGTCCCTCAGTCTTGTACATCTGAGGTTATGTCCTTGTGCCATGATCTCCCTTCTTCTGGTCACCAAGGTATGACCAGAACCCTCCAGGAATCATTTTATTGGTACAACATGGGCTCTGACGTGCATACTTGGGTGGCAAGTTGTAAAGCCTGTAATACGGCCAAGAAACCGAACAGACAATCTCGATCTCCCATGCGCCAGTTGGCAGGAGTCCCCATGCAAAGGGCCCATCTTGATTTTTTGGGACCACTGCCTGTCACGGACCAGGGTAATGAATATATTTTAATGATGGTGGACCAGTTTACACGGTGGGTTGAATGTATCCCCCTACCATCTCAGACAGCGGAAGAGACGGCAAAAGCCGCGGTAAATGAATTTTTCACGAGATTTGGTTTTCCCTTTGAAATTTTCACAGACCAGGGACGTAATTTTGAAAGTTCTTTGTTCAACTCGGTCTGTGAACTTTTACAAATTCATCACGCCCGCACTACACTATACAGACCATCCGGACACGGTCAAGTCGAACGGTATAACCGAACTTTAATGGATGCCGTTTGGTGTTTTATTAACAAAAAGCAGAAAACTTGGGATATTTATTTACCCCAGATTGCTGGTGCGCTACGCTCCTCTGTCTGTCAGCAAACTGGTTACACACCAAATAAACTTATGTTGGGGAGGGAGGTCAATAAACCAGTGGACTTAATGTTCCCTACCCCAAAGTCGAAACAAAATATTGATCAAACAGTCCCCGAATTTGTGGCGGAACTGGAAAAAGCAATGAAAGAAACCCATGAAATGGCCAGGGACACACTAAAACAATCCCAGAAAAGAATGAAACGGAATTACGATGTCCATGTTAATCTAAAGACTTACTCCGATGCGGTGTACTTGAGAGATACTGCCACAATTAAGGGCAAAAGCAAGAAATTGTCAGTAAATTGGAAAGGGCCTGGCATTATTGCTAAGGAACTTTCCCCCAGCTTGTACAAAGTACGTTTAAGGAAAACTGAAGTGACACTCCATCATGATCGGATTAAGCTATGTAAAGATAAAGAATTGCCCAAGTGGTTGATAGCTGTAGGGAAGCGGTTAAAAGAAAGGGGTGATATCGCTGTTGGCGATGATTTGTTTTGCCTTTGTAACCAGCCCGACGATGGCAAGTTTATGATACAGTGTGATAGCTGTCGGGAATGGTATCATGGCCATTGTGTGCACATGACGGCAAAGAAGGCAAAAACCCTGAAAGGGTATTATTGTCCCGAATGCACAGACTAACATCTTAAATTTTATTTATAACCATGATGTGAGAATTTTAGTGTATGGTGCTCGAAATGTTGTCATTCTTGCTGTTTCTCGGGCTTCTGCTCTTGAAAAAACAGCGGGCATGGGAGTGGATATCGTGAAAGGCCTTTTTAATCTTAAAAAGATAGGAGTGTTTTTTGTGTTTTATAGAGTTTGGAGGTCAGAAAAAATTCTCTGTCAGCTTGTTTAGCAGAAACGTGATAGCCGCTGTGATAGCTTTTTAATACTTAGAATGGCCTTTGTACATGTAGTTTTGAAAAAAAAACACGTTTTTCTTAAAATTTGAGGGCTCTTTAAGACGATCTCGCGGTGGGGCGAGGACATACCAGAAACTAAAAATGATTTGGTGAAACGGGTTTGTTCAATAACAAACGCCGTTTAGTGGTTAACCTCCAAACTTTGTTTTTTAATAGATTTGTGAAGAGAAGGGTGGTTGCAATGATTCAATTTTAACTGTATAGATGTCTTTTCTTTTATCCATAGATATGCAACGCCAACCAATTAGCAGGTCAGCTGACAGGTCCAGGTTACCAGTTCATAGAGAACCAGGTAATAGTCGGGAAAGTTAGTTATGCTACTCCTGTCGCTCGACCTAGTCGTCGGGAAACAGGAGAGCAAAATTTTGGGGCTATTGTTAAAAGGGCCAATTTAAATTCCCAACTGTTACCTACAGATAGCATAGCGTATGATTTGTCGCTGGATATTACTTTGAGCCAGCTCCAGCGGGAGGAGTTACTGTCTGCTCAAATTAAAATTGATAAGGATAAAAAGAACTCCCGCTGGGTAAATACTTTGAAGCGGTGTGCCCTTGATGTTTTTAATTCGGCTTGGTTGGAATCTAATTTGGATGACTACATGCGAGTTGCTAGGCCTCGCAGGCCACCCATCCCCAGCAGCCAGGCTGCAACCGTTGATTTTAGGCTTGCGGACCTGAACTGTCCAAGATTGAGGGAAATTATTGTCAACAATCCCACATCTAAAATGCCAACACCAGAAGTAACACCAGTAAACATTCAGATTAAGACACGGGAAGTATCAAAAGAAACCCCTTATCTGGAGTCCAAGTCTTCTATTGAAGACCGCCAGGAAGGTCAAACTTCAGAAACTGTTGTCATGCCTGTTGTTTCTCGAGCTGCTGCTCTTGCAGAAACAGCAGACATGGCAGCAAAAGATGTTACCAGGCTTGTGATTTTTCGGGCTTCTGCTCGTGACAAGACCGCAAGCATAGTGGCATCTGAAGTTGAACCTATTATTTCCAAGGGGCTGGGGAAATCAATTCAGGGGGAGGAGGAAGAGAGTGCTAATCATCCCCCCCCCTACAATTTTATTTTCAGAAAACCAACATCCTGGACAGTTAGGGGACAAGGCTGCCACTTCTCGCCAGGTCAGAAATAAAAAGCGCCGCCAGAGACGACGGGAAAGGAAAGTGGATAACCCCCCAATGCAGTATCTGTTTGGGCAGATTTAAGCGTCTTGGGCGTCATGTTATGGGTGCTCATCTCCCGGAGTTTTTGTGGGAGCCAGTTGCTTCAGACAATGTGAGTACAGTTTGTCACAGGTACATGTTTTCCCTCAAGGAGATTTTGGGTTGCCTGTTTAAAGTAGGGCCGGATGAAATTGCTGCTCAGCAGTTTTCATCATCCATTGCCTTTCTTAATGAAGAGGGGGTAATCACCCAAAGTATAGAGATCATTGGTGATTTTTATCTAGAGTTTTTTTTTACTCATGGTTCAGCAGCATGGTGATTTGCTTAGTCCTCCAGAGGATAGTTCTGGTTTTAAGATCCGCCCTATCAATTCTGGTGCTTGTTTGGCGTACTGGAGGGTAGTGATGTTCCTTTGGGCCAAGTTGAGTGTCAAGGATAGGGACATTCTGACAGAGGAATGCAGGGAAGGCACGGCAGAACGGAGCAACCTTTGGGAAGCTCGGTATGGTTTGGCTTCGGGTAAGGAGGCCGTGGATTTTTCCGGTGCTGAGGATATTTCCAATGAAAAGGTGGCTTCCCTGCAGGCCTCTGTTGAGGATGATGCGTTGGAACTGGAGGACAGTAGTTTTGGAGCGTGGGAGGCTAAGGAGGTGGTGGCAGTTGAGGTCCTACCATCTGTTGTGGGGAATACAGTCACTTCTTCTGAGGCCAGTATTCCCATTGCCCCTGACTTGGTGGACTTCACCCAAAGCATTGGCGGCTAGTCGATGATTCTGTTCTATGTAGAATCAGCCAGTTGCTGAAACAACCCAGGGTTGTTGCTTTGGGTGAAGTTGGATTTGACTTCTTTTCCCAAGGTCTGCAAGGTTGTCCGACTCAGGAGTCTATCTTTCGTCGCCTGGTGGCCATGTCTCGTCCAGAGGAACCTCTAATTCTGCATCTGAGGGGTGAGAGTTCTGACCCGTACTCCAGCCGTGTTGGTGCTCTGGCCAGGGACATTTTGTTGGAGATGCGTAGGGAGTCGCAGCCCATTCATGTCCATTGTTGCTCGGCGAGTGCAATTGAGATCAACAACTGGGTGGCTTCGTTCCAGAAGTGTTTCTTTGGGTACACGGCCATGGTTAAGAGGTTCAATGGACAGCAGTTTGAAGGACTAAGGTCTGTACCCTTGGATCGTTTGCTTCTGGAGACTGACAGTCCTTATTTTGTTGGAACTCGAATTTCTACTCCCAAGTTTGTTGGTGAAGTGGCCCAACATGTCAGTGAGATCTTGAACCTCGGTTTGGAGGCTGTTTGTCAGCGAACCCTTAGCAATGCTAAGGTTTTGTATCGTTTATAGGGAAATGGGGTGGACATAATTATTTTCTTGTCAATAAGTTTTAAAAATTATTTGGTCATTTGTATATTGTTGGTGTCAATTCCTGTTAACATTTGAAATTACTACCATTTCACAATTCAACAACAATTACATGGTGTTTTTTTATTTTTTGATATTTAATGGCTCTACGTACTATTTTAGGAGACACCCTTAACGTTTCAAGCCTAAGGCGCGCCCTTTCAAAAGAAAATGGGGAGGAGTGTTATATTCACACCTGGTGACGTTTTATACATATAACGGTAAAAGGTACAGCGCGGGAACAGAAAGGTTATAACCCGCAACTCTGACCTGCCGATGTATTGTATTACTGAAATCCTGACTGGTGATTGGTTGGATTGAGTGAAGCGCCACCCCGGATGATGAGGTTGTTAAAGAAGCTGTTCCATCTTGCTATCTCCATCGACATCTGTAGAAGGAGGCCTACGTGTTGGATCGGAATCCAGACGCTACTGATACAGTTCATATTGTCGTGAGGAACTCGAAGGAGGATTACTAGGTGATTTGAGTAGTTTGCAGCCCCACTTTGATTCTCCTTCATCAAGAGCCTCGCTGAGTGTGTTGTCAGCAAGAGACGAACAATCCTGAGTTCCGGGCCAGACGATCAGTTGGGTTGTACTCAAGAATAGTTCAGAGCCCCGAAGAACGACTCGGATAAATTTTTCATAGCAGAATCGTTAACACCACGGAGAGCGGCGTTGGTATCTAGCCTGGCCGAACTGAAGAAAACAAGAAAAGTTAAATCCTACTGGACTAGTGATGGAAGAACTTTTGCCGTAACGACAACAAACGACAACGCAATCCACAACAGGAATGAGTCTGACTTGTCCAGACTATCTTCTTAGAACGTTGTTAAACCAAAAATAATAAAATAGATACATTAAAATCACTCATTCATTTTGATATTCATGCTGAACAAAAACTTCAAAATCAAACATTCCTACAATGAACCTACCACGGTTGAAGTTGAAACGGTGCTACCGTGAAATACAATAGACAGTTATATTATTCAGCAGGAAAGAAAACATTTGAAATATGCACGGAAGAGTTCAATTTTTCACCAGTGCCAACAAAATTCTCAAAGTACTCTCTTGAATTATTCTCATACTCACTGTCAGAACAGGTAAATTAGTTGGAATATCCTAGGGATTAAGCAACTGGCAACTAAATTAAAAAGAAAAAGAACAAAAGCATTCCCCATCACCCTCCCCCCCCCCACAACATAGGAATTAAGCAACCGGCAACAAAATTAAAAATGAAAAAGAACAAAAGCATTCCCCATCACAATCCCCCTCCCTCCACAACATAACAATCGGCAATCATTTTTAGTTTTCAATTTTAACGATTTATTTTTCCTTGGTGCCCAGAAAGATAGACATTTCTACAGCCAAAAACTGAATCAATTTTGTTTGACCACAAATATGTACTGGTTTAACATAGGTCATTCATCCACTCATTCACTCACTCATTCACCAAATAAACCATTTAATATCATATAGGTACAAGGTATTGACAAACAATACTATTCTTTGATTTCCGAAGGAATGTATTATCTCTCATTCCTCGAACAATCTGTAGTTTGTTTGGCAATAATCAGTCACTCTTGCAAACTTGTAAACGTCTACTAAGTAACATTCGTTAACTCATTCATTCGCTCGTGCACTCATTCAGTCACTCATTGCGAGTGACTGGACGGGTGCACAAGTGAATGCATGAGCACGAGAACATGGTAAAATATTGAAATAAGTCGTTCGTTATTTAATCGTAAGATTACTTATAAAATCGTGACGGAAGTGTTTTAGTATAGTAATATTTTTCGTTTAATCATACATCAGCTCGCTCAATCTCTCACCCACTCAGGGTGTATCCCCGTATTGGTGCGCAGGTGGTGGCTTAGGTGAGAAAACTGGCAATGTAGAACAATAGCCACTACGGGCGATATAAACCCGCGTCCTTCCCGTACTTGCCCCCAACCCCTCCACTTACGAAACCGTAAGATTGATCAGTTATCTAGCAGCAACCCTTGTACAAGTTTGATGAATACCATTTGTTCCTTCATTTATTCGCCCGCGCACTCCCCCAGCCACGAAACATAATTAAATTTTCGTTCGTTCCTTCATCCTTTCATTCATGCACATGTCCAATCACTCGGTTCGAGTGACTGAAGGGGTGCATAAGTGAATGCATAGGCGTATGTATGGTATACTCAGAATCATTAATTCCCTTAGTCTTCAATTATAAATATGTACTAGTCTTGTAAACGTCATTCCTTTACTCACTCACTCACTCACTCACTCACTCACTCACTCACTCACTCACTCACTCACTCACTCACTCACTCACTCACTCACTCACTCACTCACTCACTCACTCACTCACTCACTCACTCACTAGATAACCCGTTCAATATTATAAGGACATAAAGTGCTGACTAACAATGCCACTTCTCGTTTTATGAATGCTTGTATCTTCTCTCATTCCCCGAAAAAAGAGGTAATCTGTTATACAGTAGGCAGTCAATCCTGCAAACTTGGACACACTTAACAGGTAACACTCGCAAGCTCACTCATTCTCTCGTACACTCGTTCAGTCGCTCATTGCGAGTGACTGGACGGGTGCACGAGTAAATGCATGAGCGCAAGAATATAGTAAAATAAGTCGTTTATTCATTCAATCGTCAGATTACCCACGAAATCGTAATAGTAATTTACTAACATGATAATGTTTCTCGTTCATTCATTCATCGGCTTGCTCACTTTCTCAGTCACTCATATCGCTCCGCCACAACAAGCACTTAAATCTTCGTTCATTCATTCTTTCATCCAATTTACTCGCATGCGCAATCGCTCCGCCACAACAAGCACTTAAATCTTCGTTCATTCGATCGTTCATTCTATCAACCATGCACTTGTTCAGTCACTCATTGCGAGTGACTGAACAGGCGCACGAGTGAATGCATGAGCGCGAGAATATAATAAAATATTGAAATAAGTCGTTCATTCTTTCAATCGCAAGATTACTTATGAAATCATAACAGAAATGTACCAGTATGGTAATGTTTTTCGTTTCGTCATTCATCAGCTCGCTGATAACTTATGAAATCATAACAGAAATGTACCAGTATGGTAATGTTTTTCGTTTTGTCAGTCATCAGCTCGCTCATTTTCTCAGTCACTCAAGGTGTATTCTCGAACTGATGTGATGGTGATGGCTTAAGTGTGAAAACTGACAAAGTAGCATAATAACTATTACTGGTAATAATATACTCTCCCAAATAAGAAAGTGTGCATGCTAAAAAATAACACTAAAAAACGATATCTATCATTTTCCTTCATGGAAATTTTATTCAATCACAGATGAATCAATTTGTGATCAACACGAGAAATTTCATTACGCTACGACGAATACTCTTGGTGCCATGGAGAGTCAAAGACACTAAGGGTCAAACACAAAAGTCACACACTCAATATCTGGCATGACCTCCGTCTGCATCGACTACTGCTGTGCATCTACGCCTCATGGAAGCGAACAAGTTAGCATGGAAGTGTTGTGGGATGTTGTTCCATATTCTGATAAGCTGTCTTTGGAGTTCCACAAGTGTTGACGGTGCATGGGGAAGCCGGCGTAGCTGACGTTTCATTTCGTCCCATACGTGCTCAATGGGTGAGATATCGGGCGAATTTGCGGGCCAGGGAAGAACATCCACTTGTTGTTGCTGCAGATACTGTTGAACAACACGAGCTGCGTGGGGTCGGGCGTTGTCCTGCTGTAGAATGACGCCGGGGCCGTGACGTTGCAGAAATGGGACAACAACAGGTGTAAGCACTTCATCACGATATCTGGCTGCATTTAGATTGCCATCAATAATGACCAGCTCAGTTCTGTTACGGGCAGTGATGCCACCCCACACCATGAGAGACCCTCCCCCATAACGGTTTCGCTGCACGACACATGGATCTGCGTAGCGTTCGTTTCGACGTCTGTACACTCTCTGGCGGCCATCTGATGATGAAAGATGGAAACGACATTCATCTGTGAATAAAACACGTCGCCACCAGTGTAAGGGTTGCCTGAGATGTTGTCTACACCACTGCAGTCGAGCACGACGATAACGTAACGTCAAAATCGGACGAATTGCAGGTCTTCGAGGACGTAAGCCGTATTCTCTCAGCCGGTTGATTACTGTTTGAGGATGTATCCGTCTCAGGTTAGGGATGTTCCTGGCTGTCGTCGTTGCCGTTTGTTGCCGGTTCCGGAGATGGACGACACGGATATACCGATCTTGTGCAGGGGTGGTAACTCGGGGTCTCCCGGAGCGGGGTCGGTCTCGAACGTCATCATGTTGTGCATGTCGATGGACTAGCCTGTCTACAGTGTTACGGTGGCAGTTCAAATGCTGGGCAACTTCTCTGTGTGTTCTGCCAGCTCTAATCATACCCAGGGCAAGGAGACGTTGATTCATTGCCAATCTTGGCATGCTAATGTGGAGTCGTTTTAACAGCAGCGCAAGTTTGAATGTGAACGATAGGAAGGCCTTACTTTAGTGTTTAAATACCCAAGGATTCACACTGCTGCATGAATTTTCAGACTCTCCACGTGCAAAACATGCCTTTTCACAAACGTGCAGAACCTCATTTAACGTTAATGCAATTTTAACGGGGAAAGCTGGTTTTGTGTTCAATATAACTTATTCATGAACAGGTTAACACTCTTTACATCTACGAAATTATTTTTTTGGAGTTTGATCAATTTCTGCAATGCACACTTTCTTTTTTGGGCGAGTATATAAGCCCGCGTCCTCCGTGTACTTGGCACCCACCCCACCCCGTTTCTCGAAACCGTAATACTCGATTATTATCTCACCCACCCCATCCCACCGCCTTTTTTGAAACCGCAATATTTGTCATCATCTGCCAACATTCCTTGATCAAGTTTGATGCTTATCATTTGTTCCTTCATCAATTCGCCGTCGCATTCGCCCAGCCAACACAAGCAATTAATTCTTCGTGCGTACGTTCGTTCGTTCATTCTTTTTTTCAAACGTTTAACAAGTAAAACCCGCAAGCTTGCTTATTCGCACGGGCACTCGCTCAGTCGCTCACGGTGAGTGACTGAACGGGTGCACGGGTGAATGCACGAGGGCGAGAATATAGTTAAATATTGAAATAAGTCGTTCATTCATTTAATCGTTAGATTACGTATGAAATCGTGACGAAATCGTATTAGTTTGGTAATGTTTTTCGTTTATTAATTCATCAGCTTGCTCATTTTCTCAGTCACTCAAGGTGTATTCCCGTACTGGTGCGCTGGTGATAGCTTAAGTGAGAAACCTGACAATGGAGCACAAGAGCCATTACGGGCAATATAATCCCACGTCCTTCGTGTACTTGTACCCCCCCCCCCCCCCTTTCAAAACCTGCAAACGCTTAGTATCATTCATTAGCTCACTCATTCGCTCGTGCACTCTTTCAGTCGCTCATCGCGAGCGACTGGACGGTTGCACGAGTTAATGTACGAGCGCCAAAATACAGTAAAATATTGAAATAAATTGTTCATTTATTCAATCGTAAGATTACTTTATGAAATCATAATGGAAATGCATTGGCATGGTAATGTTTTTCGTTTATCCATTCATCAGCTCGCTCATTTTCTCTGTCAATCAAGGTGTTTTCCCGAACTGATGTGCTGGTGATAGCTTAACCCTTTACCCAACGTAACGGCCAAAACCGGCCAGCGCTATTCTCAAAAATCGCCAATTAATTTTCAAAATATTTTCATTTTTTGTCTCAAAAACATAGGTTATGACCCCTCGTTGGAACGAGCTCGTCGAGCTCGTTCCAACGAGGGGTCATAACCTATGTTTTTGAGACAAAAAATGAAAAAATTTAGTTATTCAAGAATTTTTTTTGCAAGTGTCGTCTGCTTTTCATGTTAGGTAAAGGGTTAAGTGAAAAAACTAGCAATGTAGCTCAATAGCTACTGCGGACAAGATAAGCCAGCGTCCTTCGTGTACTTGTCACCTACCTCACCCCCTTTTTCGAAACCGTAAGTTTTGTTATTATCTGTTACCCACCCCTTTTTCGAAGCCCCAACATTTGTAATTGTTTGTCAGCAGTCTTTGCCCAAGTTTTTAAATTAATAATTTCATCTCTCATTTACTCGCCTGAGCAATCGCTACGTCACAATAAGCAATTAAATCTTCGTTCATTCGTTCGTTCATTCTTTGATCCATGCACTTGTTCAGTCACACATGAGCGTATATATGGCATACTTTTTGAACTCAACTCCACTCAACCAGTCACTCACTCTTTCATCCCGACATATTCATTCATTCATTTAGTCCTTAGCCATGAATATGCAGCAGCTTAGTAAACGTCATTCTTTCACCCACTCACTAATTCATTCATCAAATAAACTGTTCAATATTAAATGGGGATAAATAATGCTGACAAACAATGTTACTATTCATTCTCCGAATGCTTTCATTCATGAGATTCGTTTGTCCTTCACGTTTCTTATTCGTTCATCAATTTATTTATTCATTTGTTATTTCATATCTTCGCTCGTTAATCCATCCGTTTGACTGTTTATTCACTTGTTCGTGTGATCAATTATTTATTCATTCGTTTCATGTTTTCTAGCCTACATGTTTATGTCCGCTATGCTGAAACTCATTCAACCACAATACAGAAAATGCAGGATCGGTCTTCCTATTGTCCGCCCACGATCCAGTTTATTTTATAAGTACATTATAACGCAGACCATGAAGGACTGCTCCACTATCAACCAGGCTGTGTCAGAATGTCTCAACTTAACCTACAAAAAATAGAAATAATATTAAAACGACTGTCTATTAAAATCACAACTCCAGTGTCATTAATGTTTCCTTCAGATGATGCCTTCAACTTCGGTGGCCGCGAGGCAACTCATGGCGGGTAACATAACACTGGATGAGATTCAGACTAACGACGAATTTGATCTTATAAGTATTTATAATGAAAAAAAATGTTCAACGTCAAACCACTATGAATCTCCATTCCAGGAATTCGGAGATAGCTGTAAGTACTACTCTCCGAACGAATTTCAGTCAAAATTATCCAAGACAAATGGATCCCTAGGAATATTTCGCACGAATTGTCAAAGTATTAGTGCGCATTGGGATTCTTTAAAATCTTTATTGTTTGACATGCAAGACAAGGATAACACTTTCGATATTATTGGACTAACTGACATTTTTTAAGTCCCCGAAGATACAACCTTTTTCTTAGAAGGCTATCAACCACTATTAGTAAAATCTAGACCACCAGATGATGATGGTCGCGTGGGGGGGGGGGGGGGGTGGAGTTTTCATTAAAGAGGGCATTACCTTCATCCTCCGGGACGACCTATCAAAATTCGCCCCTCATGTATTTGAATCCCTATTCATAGAAATCAATGTACAAAATACCCCAAGGATAATTGGGATTATATATAGACCAAATACACCACCAAGAGCCGACATCGATCTCTTTTTTTGTCTAAATTAAATGACATAATGGAAATTACAAATACTGAAAACAAAAAGGCATATATCATGGGTGATCTAAATATTGATCTTCTCAAATCCGCAACTCAAAACAAAACGTGTACATTTATCGACACAATGTTAAATGAAGGTTTCCTTCCAACCATCAAAAAGCCAACAAGAGTAACTGAGCATTCAGCCACCCTCATAGATCATATATTTTCATCAAACATCACATCACCTTTCTCTTCCGGTATCATTGTTGCAGACGTATCTGACCACTTCGAAACATTTCATATTGAATTAAATCCAAAACCTATTAATGATCCACGAACTATAAAAAGTAGAAAAATAAATGACGAAAGTATTGCAAACTTCGAATCCATTCTTGAACAGAGTGATTTCACCCAAATCGCCAATTCAAACTGCCCAAACACAATCTATGACATCTTCATTGACACATTCGAAACAGCTTATGAAGCTGCTTTCCCACTAAAGGAAGTACGCATAAAAAAAAATTATTAAGCAGCATCCCTGGATGTCTAAGGGACTCATCATTTCTTCGAATAATAAAACAAAATTCTACAACAAAAAACTAAAGCATCCAAACTCACAAAACATCCAAAATTATAAAAACTACTGCAGAATATTCAACAGAGTGAAAAAGCAAAGTAAAGCATCATACTACAAATATATATTAATAAAAAACAAACACAATATGCGTGAAACATGGACAATTCTAAACGAAGCCATCAAAAAAGTGAAAATAACCCACAATTCACCCTCGTGGTTTAGCCACTACGATAGAAAAATAACGAATCCGAAGGAAATAGCCCAAGAATTTAATAAGTTGGAAAAACGGCAAACGACCAAATACCTCCACAAAGTAAACATTTCACTGATTACTTAACCGACAATTTTGATCACAACTTTTTCTTGACCCCAACGACGCCAGGTGAAATTATTGATATAGTAAAGTCTTTTAAACCAAAAACAACAAGAGATCCGGGCAATATTTCTACAAATCTTCTAAAGCGTTCTATCAATATTATAGCGTCCCCCTTATCAGATATTATAAACAAATCATTTAATCAGGGCATTGTTCCAGACCGAATGAAGATTGCTAAAGTTGTCCCAATTTTAAAAACAGGAGATAAACACAATCTCTCAAATTACAGACCTAATAGCATCTTATCAATTTTCTCCAAAGTCCTAGAAAAAGCCATGTCCTATAGACTAATTAAATGCCTAGAAAAATTCGACATTTTTTATCCCCATCAAAATGGAATTCGGAGAAAACATTCAACCATTCATCCAGTACTACATTTATTGAAAGAGATAGCGGACCAAAATAACAAACCAACACGAGAATCTACTCTTGGTTTATTCCTGGATTTCTCGAAAGCCTTTGACACAATAAACCATGACATCTTGCTGAATAAATTGGAAAGGTATGGCATTAGAGGTATATGTAACCATTGGTTTCGTAGTTATTTATCGGAAAGGACCCAATACGTTGTATTTGGGGATTACAACTCAGACATGCAATGGAAGTGAGATGTGGAGTTCCGCAAGGCTCAGTACTTGGGCCGTTAATATTTCTGATATATATAAATGATATCCACCTGGCCACTTCGTGTAATCTTCTCTCATTTGCAGACGACACTACTACCCATTCATCAGATTCCGACACAGATTTGCAAATCGAAAATTTTAATCAAGATCTCTCGAAAATATTTTAATGGTGTTCAGCAAACAAACTGGCGATAAATGCTAAAAAAACCCAAAATATGTGATCTTTAATCCTTCTGCAAGGTCAGCCGTTCATAACAACAAAGACATAATGATCAACAACGAAAACATAGAAAGAATTGGTAACAATGAGGCAACACAAAGTGTTAAATTTCTGGGGATAACCATGGACGAAAAGCTATCTTATAAAGCAATTATTAGTCAGGTATGCTCCAAAGTGGCAAGGGCCAACTTTGCATTGAATAAAGTTAGACATATTCTCCCACACAATTCAATGAAAACACTATACTATTCACTTATACACAGTCATCGCCTGTACGGTATACATATTTGGGGCAACTCGAGAGGAATTAACCAACTTCAGAAAATACAAAAGCGCTCAGTACGAATACTGAATAATAAAAGACGCTTCGCCCACATAGACCCTCTCTTTTTCTACGATGAAATACTCAAGGTAACCGATCTTTACACACTGAACGTCTCATTATTCATATTTGACTGGTACAATAATCTTCTACCAAATTCTTTTAATAATTTCTTTAGTTGTGTCAATAACTCGACCGGTACCACAACAAGACAAACAGGTCTCTTGCCCCTAAACAAATCGCGTACTAAGTCCTTAGACTACTTACCTACATATTCGTTCCCCCAAATTTGGAATCGACTGGACCGGGAGATTCGTAATATAGAAAATAGAAAAGTTTTTAAGAAGACCCTCACACTCAAACTTATAAGTACATATATGACTGAACGAAATATCGAGTGCAACAATCCATACTGTCCCGACTGTGGATCTATCTAAGTCCTAGTTTTTGTTTTTGCGCCCGAATAACACAAATCAGAGTACGTTTCTCATCCATTTTGGAGGGGCCCATTGCCTTGGTCGCGCGTCTAGAACCTGTAATGCACGGACGGAGCAATTGGCTCATTTCAATAAAACAGTTGTCAGCACCGAAGTTGTTACGAAACATTTCACCAACAAACTTTTTCAAATTAACCCATTGCCCAGCGTAGGCTGTGAACAATTATAACTATACAAGTTAATTATTTGCTTTTGCGGCATAGCTTGTGACCCCTCATCGAAGCGAGAGCCATAAGCTCGCTTCGACGTGGCGTCATTGGCGGTGTTTTGAAGGAGTGAAATTAAAAAATAACACCATTTTAAAAGTAAGAGTTTTAATAGCGTTAGTAATTCCTTCTAGCACACTGGGTGACTGAGGTACAAAAATTACCATTCTAACCCATAACAGTTACTAATATAATCACTTACTGAAACATCTACCACAATCTGTTTGATACCATATAGAGCCGTACGATTTGCTTTTTCCCTGAGGAAATGGCAGGTAGACAGCCAATCTGTCTATGCCATTTCCTAACAGTATACATCAAAACTGTAGTAATATTTTGTGTAACACCTTCACCATTGAATTGTATAATGTGTACTGTTGAATGAAATATCATATCATATCATATCATACCGGGCGTTGCAAGACTGGATCTTGTCCCCTGATCTATACTTTTGAATGAAGATTCTATTAAATGAGCTATCTCTCTAAAGCTGATTTAGAAGTTCTTACTATGTAGCTCCAGGCTGCAGACAGCCAATGTTTTCTAATGTATCCGGTGTCCGGGTTTTCGGACTTTGTAATGTAATACAGAGGTATATTATAAGTATTATACATGTCAACCATGGTTAACATCTTCTTCCTCCTTTGTTCTCTATGCTATTATCATCGCTTTTTCGTTGGACACCAAACTGATGTATTTCTAATGAAACGTTCTACAAAAAGTCGATATACGGTTCGTGGAGGATGTATTGTAGCTGGTTCGCCGGCGGTGTGGTGTTATCACCCAAGGTATCACTTTCAAGTTATGTACATATGGACAGAAAATACCGTCAATATTCAGCCGGTGAAACTTCGAGTTCAGCCCGTAGGTCCATTGGCTGAAGCTTTTCTTGTGATTGTTGTGCTTTGCAACACATTTGTGGTTATTGGTTGGGTGAAAACGCCATGGGGGTGATTTGGTTGTGGTACTCTGTCCACGTACTGTATTGGAAAACACGAAGTTCAGTGCTCTCACCTTACTAAATGGCCTTGTCGGTAAAACAGCCGTCGAAACTGGTGCCCAAACCATGCAACTCAATAATAAACGAACTTCTGCAATACATTTCACTTCACTATCCTCAGGTTCGTATCACACGCTATAATGTTGTGTTTTATGGTAGTTTTTGTAAATACGTTTTATTTGGTTGTCTGTCTCTACAACCTTTCTCTGCTCCCTCATTTCGTTGATGCCATATCACCACATAACACCATGTCACCTGACTGTCTCTCGTTAGTCGCCATTCGTAGAGTTTCCGTCGTGCCCCAAATTCCAGCTGTTTTGCCACTTCACTGTTTAAATAACTGCTGACACAACTATGGCGATCAGTATAGAGCAGTACAGAGCGGTTGCTGGATATCACTGCAACTTTCTTGCATTCAAGGGTAGGTTCACTGTTAAAAAAACATTCAACTAAAAAGCTGTTCTACAAAATAGCGAAAATCGAGGCCCATCTGAAGTTTCTTGCGTGTATTATCTTTAGTGTTCTGTTTATATCAGGTGACATAGAAGTTAGCCTAGGTCCCACAAACCCAGCCCAGATAGCAACCTCTCTGTTATTCACTATAATATTCGAAGTATTAGAAACAAACTTAGTTTAATAGTTGATGATGCTGATGTAGTCTGTTTTACCGAAACTCACCTGGATCCCAGTTTTAGCTCCGACAGCGTGTTGATCCCTGGCTTTTCTCCACCAGTGAGAAAAGACAGGAACCAACATGGTGGGGGAGTGGCAGTTTATTTTTCTAAAGAAGTCAAATTTAAACGAATGCCTCGGTTAGAATTTGATCAATCGATGCTTTGGTTCGAAATCACTACCGAAATTAAACTTATGTTATGCATAGCTTATCGCTCAATTCAGTTTTCTACCGAGGCTACTGGGTGAAACTTGAACGCGCAATTGAGGACTCATTTTGTACTAACCCATCATTGGTAATTACTGGTGACTTGAATAGCGAGCTTCTCAATTCATCAAGTGCACTCAACGAGGTTATTGATACATTTAATTTAAGAAACATCATAACCGAACCGGCGTGCACCACTTTTCACTCAAGTACTTTACTTGACCCAATGGTAGTTAGTGATAATGTCAAAATCTTGAAATGTGATGTACTGGACCTCGGAGTCTCCGACCACAAGGCAGTTTTCATGACAATTCAGACTGGTATTACAAAACAGAAACCAACAACTGGACAGGTCTGGAATTATAACAAAGCCAACTTTATTAAAATGAATAATTTTATATCCCGGACAGAGTGGCAAACAATTATTAATAGTAACAACAGCCTAGACACTTCACTTCACAACTTTCTGACACGGTTTCTCGAAATTACAAAAGAATGTATACCGTGCTACGGTATTACTGTCCGCCCTTCTGATAAGCCATGGTTCGATTCTGCACTGCGTCGGGAAATTCGGAAGAGAAAAGGCTTAAGGCAACGAACCCTAAAAAGTAATAATTCCACCACCTTCGAAAAATATAAACATATCCGTAATAAGGTAAATAATATGAAGAAAAGGGCTAAATCTACATACTTTTCTAAATTAGACACTTCTCTCTCTATAAATCGCGACCCGAAAACTTTTTGGCATACCATTAAACAACTACTATGTAATTTTGACAGTAAGTCTCAAGTTCAGCACCTTGAAACTGTGACTGGCGCTGGAAATTTGGTAACTTTATCCAATGATCAACAAATGGCTAACTTGCTTAATACAAATTTTCTGAAAAATAGCGAAATCCACGACGAAGGACATGACTTGCCTGTGTTCCGCTCCAATAGCCCATAAATTCTTTCCGACATTAATGTTACGTAAGCAAACATCTACGGTATACTAAGCTCGCTAGAAATAAATAAAGCAGTCGGCCATGACGGTATCAGTAATCGAATGCTGAAGGAGACACGGCAAACATTATGCAAGCCAATCCTATTATTATTCCAGCAGTCACTTACTTCTCGCAAGTACCCATCAGACAGGAAGCTGGCGACAGTTATACCAATCTTCAAGAAAGGCAACACCCACGACCCAAACAACTATAGGCCCGTTTCGCTTCTTAGTTGTGTGAGTAAAGTCATGGAAAAGGTCAATTTCAAGAAAGTATTCGGCCATTTTCACAACAATAATCTGTTCTTTAAATACCAATCTGGCTTCCTCCAGAACCACAGTACTGTATTCCTGCTACTAGAAATCTACCACAACTTATGTTTAGACTACGACAACCTTCGCTTCTCACAAGAGGTTTTTTGTGACATATCAAAAGCATTTGATAGGGTCTGGCATAAGGGGCTTATTTCTAAATTGAGGCAATATGGTATTACAGGATCCATCCTGGAATGGTTCAAAAGCAATCTGAAAAATCGTCAACAACGAGTAATAATAAATTCTGCTTATTCTGACTATCTCCCTTTAAGTGTGGATTACCGCAGAGATCAGTGCTGGGGCCGCTGCTCTTTTTGATTTACATCAATGACATTTCTGAATATATGTCCTCTGCAGGTTCGTGTAGGCTATTCGCAGATGAACCGTGTATAACAAAAAACAATTCTGATCTCAATCAGCTCAGTATAGATTTAATCTTGAACTTAATGTTGTATTAGAATGGGCTCAGCAGTGGCTCGTAAATTTTAACCCATCAAAAACCAAGGTCATGCTATTTACCAGGAAAGCAGTAGCCTTGAGTCCAGGCGTGAGATTCGGGGGGACACTTCTAGATCTCACAACTGAACATACACACCTCGGATTAACATTACAAGATGACTTGAACTGGCGTACCCATATTTCCAACATATGCAAGGAAGCCAACTCTAGGCTTTCCCAGTTGAGAAGACTTAAATTTACACTGCGCAGAAAAACTCTTGAAATATGGTAAAAGTCTTTTATACCTCCAATATTAGAGTATGCAGATAGTATGGGCCGGAGCCCCCGATTACTTATTTTCTATACTAGAAAAAATACCCACGGAAGCCGGGATGATAATAACTGGACTCGCTAGGTCGGTACCGCCTTCGAAAGTATTTTTCGAACTTGGCTGGGAAACCCCAGAACAACGACGAAAATTGCATAAGATGGTGACCTTCTTCAAAATTCTCCATGGAATTTCAAAATTCCTCTGATTCACACTAAATTATTGAACAATTCTTTCATCCCATCTTGTATCTCAGAGTGGAACTCACTTCCCATTGAAATAAAGAACCTGGAATCTTTAAATGAATTTACTAAGTATTTCAAAAGCGAGGTATGCAGGCCACCGTCGTATTTTGGAATCTGTTCAAGATGAATATACTGCATTGCAGACTACGTAATGCATGCAGTGATTTAAATTTTGACAAATTTTAAAATTATATTCATGACACACCAAACTGCTCGTGTGGCAACGGAATGGAGGACGCATCACACTACTTTTTTGTCTGCCCAAGGTATTCAAATGAAAGATTAATACCACAACAGAACCTGGCCAACACCACATATAATTCTGTTACGGATATCCTTCACGGTATCCCTAACATGTCACGATCTGCAAATGACCATCTATTTCGGGTAATACAAAAATATATCAAAGCAACCAATCGGTTCAGTACCTTTGACAATAATGTAGTGCTGGTCTACTATGGTGGAGAATGCCGCTTCATTGAAAGATTTTGCTCTGGTAGACATTGAGTAGTGTGCAAGTCGTCTATAGTGACTGGCATGATTAATCCTTTGCCGGATGTAGTGGCCTAAACCCGCCAGCGCTATTCACAAAATCACTAATTTCTTCTCTTTTTTAATCTCAAAATATAGCTCGTGTCTCCTCATTGGAGCGAGCTCGTTCAGCTCGTTCCAACGAGGAATCATGAGCTGTTTGCTTGACACGGAGGATGGAAAAGGGATAGTTATTGAAGAGGTTTAGTTGCAAATTTCCTCTGCCTTTCTTGATGGGTAAGGTGTTAACTACGATTGGAGGAACTTGACTTCCCCGTACCGTGTTTATGAAAGAGCTACACATGTTGAAACTCATCATATATATTAGTGTCACGTATATACTATTGTCACGTGAGAACCATGGGGTTCTATATTCCAGTGGAAGAGAGAGCATTGTGGTTGTCAGATGACGATATATCGTTAGACGTAGCTTACTTACTTTATCTACCATCTTAACACCATTGCAATCTTGAATAGCGTATTGTTTATTATGATGTGTATATATTGAAAAAAAATGTTGCATTTACTTGTTAATCGTATACAAAGGAGAGGACGTGTTTTAAGCGTTGAGCACTTGTTGTCCAATCCTTTTTGTTTATTTTGACAAATAAAATATGTTTAAACTAAACTACAATGAAGTATACAATAAAATTATTATATAAATAAATAAATAAAAAATGATTTAAAATACAATACTTCAATACTTTTCCCCAGTGGACGAATTTCGGACGAGTTGGGTAAAATTACAGCGGACGACTTTGGTAAAATTGCAGCGGACAATTTGGTTAGCGGATGAAATGGGTGTAAAAAAGTGATACTGACAGTTTGCTTTCGGTCCCGTCAGAAATCAAAACAAAGTAATAATGTGTTACTGTTTGGTGCCATCTGTATTTCTGAGCAGTGCTTTGTAGTTTCGAACACTAAAAAATGGAAAATAATAACCCTTTTGGATGTTTTACCACCATTGAAAACGGCATGTCATCTTTATTCTGGAACTGGGACAAGATTCGGCCTGGGGAATGCTCGGCCCAGGGAAGATTCGTCCAAAAGAAAAGCAGTACATATCTGTTAGGATATTTTAGATATGCTACGATATTCGTTTTAACTCCTAAAAATAATTCTTAGAAAAAATATTAATATATTGCTCGATATTTATTGAAAAAAAATATAAATACACATGTTTTTCGTCGAGCAATTATCTCCGCAGTAAATTCACATTCTCTGTGTTCTGTAATAATTAACGTCTCTCATCTGTGAGAATGGTATCCAGTCAATTCGGCCCCAAGTCATTTCGGCCTCTGGTCACTTCGGCCTCAAAGTCATTTCAGCTCTAATCACTTCGGCCCCTTATCATTTCGGCACCATTGTGAGTGTAGAGATCTATAAAGATCAGCACATAGTTTATGTTTAGAAATAATGGGTAATTACCTTTATTAAGTAATGTTCAGTCATTTGTGTTTACACAGTGTACAGAAAAGTTTTACTTGGCATTAAAAATATCTGTGTGTTCAATTTTACTTACATTTAAGATGCTATCTATATAAGTAAAAATAAATTTTGCAAAGTATATGCAGTCATCTCATTCATTCATGTTGTTATGCAGAATTCCTAGTCAACGTCCAGTTCGAGGTTCACAGGGTTCCTTTTTCTTTTGTTTTTTCTGAAACATCCACTAAACTGCGATTTTGATACTACCATAAATATGTCCATATTTTCTCAAACACAGAGCAGAATGTTTGTAGTTATGCACAATTCCTAGTCACCTTCCACTTCGAGGTCCACAGGGGTCTGACCCCAGTATCCCACTTGCAATGCGCACACTCAAACCAAATAACATTAATGACCATCGCTTCCAACTCTTGTGGATTCATAAGCAATAAAATAAAATTATTCAGGTCGCAAGGGATTTCAAATCCCACATCGTCCATGTGCACCTTCGGGGTGCTGAAACTTTTCATTCATTTATTCACCATGAAAGAAAATCTACTAGGCATGAAGGAATACCATATGAATGCCTGAATATGAATATCTATTTGAAGTATAAACGTTGAAAAACAATTGAATAGAAAAATGTTAAAATTCAAGCAATATTTATTATTTAAAAATATTTATGGAGGCCGAAATGACTTGGTATATTGGGGCTGAATTGACCTGAGGGCGTAATGATTGGGGCCGAAATGACTTGGGGGCCATTTCTCAAGTACATGGTTTCATTATTAGTTTGTGATATTTGTTTTTGCTGTACAGTGGAGCCCTGTTAATTGAAGAGCACTTTGCCAATGAAAATTATTCGATTAACAGGAGTATTCAATTAACAGGAATTGTGCCACTTTCCTGTATTCCAGAGATAAACTTAGCATTTATTCTATTATATTTTGTTTGACAGAGCTTCATGGTCTCTGTCAAACAAGATATAACAGATTAAATGCCTGTATTAGATGTACTGAGGCCAAATTGGTCTTTAACCAAAATAAAACTGGGAAGAGTCAGGGTAATTTCTCGACATGTTATAAGATTTTTTATTCAATTAACAGGAGATTACTGTATAACCTACATTCAATTAACTGGTCAAAATTGTACTTGAGGCATGGTAAATGGTTTTATGTTGGGAAATTATATTCAGTTAAAAGGGATATACAATTAAGAGGTATCCAATTAAGTGGACTCCACTGCATAACCAAACCCACCCCTCCCCACCCCAATCAAAACCCCCATTCAAAAGTCTTGGATTCAGCAAATTCGATTTTTTTATTTATTCGGGTTTAACAACACTTTTTACAGCCTGGGTCACCTCATGAGGTTCATGTTGGATAGTTTTACTTGGGGAGGAACCCAGATTACCTGGAGAGAACCTCAGAGCAATGGCAAGCAACTTTCAAGCTCCTCAATATAGTAACTCCCAGCAAGCATGGTTGGCATTGGTTGACGACAAGTGCATCATCGATGTGCAGTACACCATAGTACAGTTGCCGCAGGTGGGATTCAAACAGAACCTCTCAGCTTGTTTTGGGGACGTTTTTTTTGTTCCAGCTTCATTAAGGTTTGTTTCATATTACACAATTTTGTCATAATTAGTAATCATAAATCCTTTAAAAAAAACTATAGAAACAATGCATAGAACATTAAAAAAAAAATCTGTGAAGATTTGACCTCTGAGGTGTTAAGATTCGACCACGACTGAGACCGAATATTCTCGGAAAAAGTGGAAGGCTGAATCATCCTGTGGCTGAATCTTCATGAACCACGTTTTTCAAATTAAATTGCCCATTACTTATAAAGCATCAAAACTAAGGCAAACACAATACTATGGAATTCCTCGTCTGAACTTCTATAAATTCCAAATAAATTTACACAAATTACATAGCAAAATGAAGGATATGGTGTATAGAACCCCAAAAGTATGTGTGCACTTCACGCATTGACACACAGTCGACATCGCACATCAGCGGTTCCTGAAACTGTGCTATTGGTACCATATTTGTACCATAACTGATAATAATAAAATAATATTTCATAAGAACACCGAACACACGAATTCAAAATGCCAACGCTGCCCCATTGTCCTTGAAAGGGGGAGTCTTTTACGAATAGTTGTTTTGCCATGTGATACTCTGGATACTCCCCATTTTTAGCTCAAGTTTGACATAGTCAAATTTGAAGTTATGCCATGGCCCGTCGTCCGTCTGTCCATTTGAACGTCTGCCCGGCGTCATCAATTCAATATGGCGCGGGCTAAAGGTTGTATTTATTAACTGATCTTTAAAAAACTTCTTGGGTACCTTTGTTATCATTGTGGGACGAGAAGGAGTGTTTTTGGGTGCGGTCCAAAATTCAAGATGGCCACCAACATCCAATTGGCGCTGAAATTAGTGCTGTTAGTTTTTTTTTGTACAGAATATCTGTATGAAAGTTTTGATTTGAATAAATTTTTGTATGAATGTTTAGTAACATGGAATACATCACATATAACACAGGTTTTTTTGTTGTGCTGAAAGTATGCAAATTAGATGAACTTTGATTTATTCACTGCTACTTGTACACAGTAAGTGCACGTCAATACGGCTCGGGCTAGGGGCTGTATTTATGAACCGAACTCCACGAAACTTCTTGGGTACCTTTGTTATCATCTTGGGACGAGAATGATTGTGTTTTTGGGGTGCGGTCCAAAATTCAAGATGGCTGCCGGTGGCCATTTTGTACCGAAATTAGGTACAATAAGTTTTTTTATACAGAACTTCTATACGGCTTGGGCCACAGGCCGTATTTATGAACCGATCTTTACGAAACTTCTTGGGTACCTTTGTTATCACTGTGGGGCAAGAATGAGTGTTTTTGTGAGGTGTTCGAAATTCAAGATGGCCACCGGCAGCTATTTTGTACAGACATTAGTGCAATCAATCTTTTTGTACAGAACCTCTGTATGAAAGTTCTGATTTGAATAATTTTTTGCATGAATGTTCACTAACGTGGAATACATTACATATAATACAGGTTTTCTTCTCGCGCAGAAATTATGCAAATTAGATGAACTTTGATTTATTCAGCGTTACTTATCAGGGGTCGAAATAACGCTTATCTATTTGTCGCTGACAAGTAATTTCTACCAGCGACAACCAAAAAATAAATTCTTTTGTCCTGGGCGACAAGTGTATTTTTGCCATGACTTTTTATGTTGTTGAAATAATTCCCAAACATACCAATTCCGATTGCAGAAAAAAATCCGAAACAATCGGCACAGTTAACAATAATTATATTCCACTTCCATTTTGTTTGTGGAGGAAACTCATTTCTATTTTGAACCAAACACGTCATAGATATTGAGGGAGATTCTGTGCGTACTCGTCATCATCTAGAGTTTTCTGGGGAAAACTTGTTTCCATTTTTAACTAAATTTATACGTCATTGGTATTGATTGAAAATTAATGCGTACAGGTCATGCAATGCCGGTGTAACTACACAACAGTTGAAAGACAATGTGTTCAGCGTCATCTGCAAAGAGTTTAGTCCTACGTAAATTTGTAACAAAAAACTCCTGAATTGACTCGGAAATACCCGCGGAATGCACAAAGGGGGCCGAATGTGTTGAAAGTCAATTTGTTCAAGGTGATTTCAATGGGTGACAAGTAAAAAAAAATTACTTGTCACAGGTGACAATAAATTTTTATTTTTGAACATTTCGACCCCTGCTTATAGACAGTAAGTGTACATGTCAATATGGCCAGGGCTAGAGGCTGTTTTTATGAATCGATCCTCACGAAACTTCTTGGGTATCTTTGTTATCACCTTGGGACGAGAAAGAGTTTTTTGGGGTGCGGTCTGAAATTCAAGATGGCTGCCGGTGGCCATTTTATACCAAAATTAGATCCAATCAGTTTTTTGTACAGAACTTCTAGGACTACATTTGTTATCATCATGGTAAGGTAACGATTGCTTTTGGACTCGGCTGTGTTAATATCTGGTGTTGTTTGGGGAGCGTAAACATTATTAGCACAATCCAGTCTTCTGTTTCCAATGAGAAAAGTAAAACCTCACCCGTGGGAACTCTATTAGCTAAAGATAAAAATTCAAATTCCTGTATTTTAAGAAGTACTGGACACATATTTATTAATTAGTAGAAACCAATCGTAGAAGGGTTTGGATCAAACAGGCCAAAACAATTGCTAACATTTGGCTTATGATGCACCATACAAGGATCCCCATTGTAATATTAACCCCATGGAGATTTCTTTTCTAGTTTAAGATCTAACTCTCACCGACCTTCATAATACTTTACACTACATTTGTTACAGGCTATGGTCAGTATTCATGTACAGACCTTTACAATACTTTACATGTACCTTTGATATCGGGTCATTACCTAGATGTGTGTCATTGCTATGTCACATGCTATACATGTGCATGTCTTACACATGTTGAACTACAGTTTCACTGACACTTTCCTTTAATAGAAAATCAATTCCGTAATGCTAGAAAAATCCCGAAAATGTCTCAATACAGAGTTGTGACCCTTAATTCATTAATATTTGCCTGTTTTCAGGTTGTTTGCACAATAACTTGGAACAACTAGCAGTAGATTTGATTTAGTATTGGTATGTGAGACTTTCTTAATGTCTTGAATGAGTTAAAAAAAAAACTGGTATGTTTCGGCTATACTGAGCAGAGTTATGACCCTTAATTTGTTGATTTTTTTTCGTTTTCACGTCGGTAGTATGATGACTTCAAATAACAATGGATTTTGTCAACGTTTGGTATGTGAGACTTTCTTAACAGCATCTTAGAAAACTGGTCTGTTTGGACATGCTGATCAGACTTATAGCCCTTAATTAGTTATGACCCTCAATTAGTTAATTTTTACCTGTTGTCAGCTCATTAGCATGACATCCTGAACAAGTATCTATGTATTTGGTCAATAATTGGTATGTAAGACTGCAGCAATGTCCCGAAGGAGTTTGGGAACTGGTACGGTACTCTGACATACTTGCCCTCAGATAGCTAATTATACCCCCAGTTTTTTTTCAAAAATGGAGTATACTGGATTGCGCCTATCCGTGAGTCGGTGTGTCTGTCCATGCATCTGTGCGTAAGTCTGTCCATCCTCACTCAGATGTCGGCCTGCATTATAACTTGATCATTACTGTTCCAATTTCATTGAAATTTCACACACATGTTCATTATCATACGTGTACATGTAAAATTGTTAAGGACTAAAAGCCATTTTGCTGTTGAAAATACTTTTTCTGTGCATTATGGCCCCTTGACTATACAAAAATAGCCTATTTTTTGTCTGTTCGCCTCGTATATCGGGTTTGGACTATCGGATCTCATTCATATTTATTACTTTTCACTTTTCAGACTTGTCCCACTTTTTAACTTTGAAAGTTTGGTGTTTGGTAAAATACCAATTTTTGTCTGTTTGCCTCATATTTCAGGATTGGGTTATCATATTTCAATAAAATTTTGAATGAAGATTGTTTATGGGAAGGGCTTTCAAATGAGTCACGTCCCTGTAGTAAAACCAAGAAAATTCATCACCTCCCCACATGTGGCATTATGTCTTTGTTCTCTTTAATGGTCCAATCATTGTTCTGGCTTTTACAGTTACTACTGGGTTGGGTTGGGGGGGATTAATGTTGCTGCAAAACAAAGACAATAATTTCACATCTCTCATGCAGATGATCTGATTGACACAAACTATTGTTAACAAGTGCACGTTGATCTCACAATTTTTGCTGGGTTGGATTTCTGTCCGCTGAAAACAAAGATGCTAAACACTTGTGTATGCGTAGTGTTGAAAATATGTCCATCTTAGTATTTTGAGAGATGGGGTGGGGGGGGGGGGGGTGGGGTGCATATGCCATGCTTAGCATGCTTTTCTTAATATTACTTGACCCTGTAGAGTTACCCTGCTGTTTTGAGTTCTAAAATGGGTTTGTGATCACTTCAAAGATAAAACACAAAAAATGTGCCCTGAGATTTATTGCAGGGTCCATTGGGTGAGAGATTTTATCTGTCATCTGACCCATCCTTATCCTTGACACTGGTGTGTCAGCACCTCTGGTACAATCTCTTACATTTGACGTCTATCCGTATGTCCGTCCGGGCAGTAATACGACACTTATGAACTTTTTTTGGTCCATACAGCCATTATGAGCTTACTTCCATATTATGAGTTTACAGACAAATATTATGAGGTTAATTGCCAAAATATGATACTTATGAGGCAAGAATTGAGTTGTAGAGATTTTTCGGGGTTTTTGTTAAGGTTTATAGTCAGTTCACGGCTGGGGTTAGCATTGCCCCCTCTCCAGGTTTATCTTGGGAGATCTGACCATGTCTATTCCCATCATCATAACTCCCGTTTTTTTGCAACGTTCGTGCATATGTCCACTGCACTCTGATGTCTGTTTCCATTATAACTTGAACATTACTTCTCAGATTTCAGTACAATTTGGGATAAAGGTTGTTTATGGGAAAGGCGTTCAAATGAGTCATGCCCCAGCAGTAAAACAAAGAAAATACTTGCAAACCGCCTTCCCACTTTTGGCATTATAGGAACCCCAGCGGGCCGTAGGCCCGCAAGGGGTTGCACATACCCAATCAGATAAATGAGTTCCATAACAGAATTCTCAAATACCGTCAAGTGATATTTGAATTGGACAGTAAATTTCAGGGAAAAAATCATGTGACTTCCGGTTCACAAGTGCCGATACAATTACAATCGGCTTATCCCCCTCAAGGAATCTTTGGGTCGATATCAACAATCAAACAAAATGTCAAATGCGTTCGTTTTCTGTTGCAACCCAACTTGCATCTCAGCTTTGCGTGATATTTGCGTGATATTTATATGTCCACACATCACTCGTATGCTGTCCCTTTAGAGGTTTTTCAATACGCTCAGCAAATAATCTTGTTATTTCAGATTAAACTCTCCTGATTTCGTTGTAACTTGTCCGATTCGCCGATTACATGATGACATAAAAAAAACGCAGATATAACCGGCAATCTTGTGGTTTATATTGGTGTGATTTCATAAAGATATGCATGGACACATAGCTAGTGAAGTTCAAGAATCAAAACGAAATGCAGTTTTTGAATTATGCTAATTTTAAGGTGTAATAAATAGTAATGAAAAGTTTGCTTGAAAATGGGAGATAAATTTCATATAAGTTGCTCCTGGGCCATTTCGCCTCATTTCCTATTCTCCCTTCTAGTCGTTTTGCCCCAATCCTCACTTGCCTCGGGTAATATCGCCCCACAGACGGAGGTGGGTGGTTTCGATCCCCTAAATTTAAATTTTATTTTGGTACTGCAATATAATTGATTCCTTTTGCACTTTAGTATTTTTTTCCAGTACTCTTCTGGGAAAGGGGATCAAGGGGGGTAACCATAGAGTTACACTATAAGAGTTATCTTACATCTGTGCATTTACTTATTACTTATTATTTATGTGCCTATATTTCTACATCTTATTCAGAAATATTTCACTTTTGTTTGAGATCCTCACTGAACAAGCTGTATATCAACGCGACACTATACATTACAAAGGTATGTGCATTTATAACACACCACTAAACAGAGTATACTTCATATCAGTGACCATTATATACAACTTTGCTTTATGCAACACGAGTCTTTAACATCGTAACACTATAGGTAAAGATAAATGCATGTATAACACTCGCCTGCACATAGGATGCCTTCATGGCACTGTTTGCCGTAAATATGTTCCAAAACCTTTCAGTGGTAGAGTACCAATGTATTTTTCCCCAAAGATCATCAAAAAGCAAAACCTGCAAATTGTGAGATCTTTTCTTCATACATGTTAGAATGTTTAAGTTTGGACCGCCCGAATCCCCCCCCATCCCCCAGCCCACCCTCACCCGCCAGCCAGATGAAGCCCGCCCGAACAAAGAGTCCGATAGCCCACCCGAGTCTGATAGCCCGCCCGAAGCCAGCCTGCCAGCCCGAAGACCGCCCGAAAGCCCGCCCGCCCGAAAGCCAGCCCGCCCGCCTGTCTGCCTGCCTGCTGCCTGTGGCAAGGCGACAGCAGCCCACAAATTACTCTAGAAGTCTGGAAATCTGATATTTTTTGGTTAACTTTACATATTGAAAGCGCGGGTACCGAATAACAGTTTTTCAGTAGGTAGCTGCGGACTGCTCGTGTTGACTGGAATGCGAAGAATCGTAATTCGACATTACCATCTGTCGTTTTCCGTTGGTGACCCTTGGCCAATAACTTCTTCGAAACTTTTGCCTAATTCATCATTGAACAGAAACAACTGGGTCACCCTTATCACCTCTCCTTTTTGCAAGCGACATAACTGCTATTCCTGCGTGTAATTGCTATTATTGTTGTGTTATTATTATTATAATAATGGTAAAAATGATAGTGGTGATAATAGTAATAATGGTAATAATTATTAAGTATACACAGAGTGTATTACTTATTGTTATTGTAGTGTTTCATCATTTTTCTTTATTATTATTATTCCACACCAAATTTGTCGGCGGATGTTCTCAGAAACAAAACATAGCAGCATGATGGAATTTGGACAGGGGAACCAATGTCCTCAATGACCTCGACCGGGTCACTTTCGACGAAGTTCGTTGGTAACCATGGAAACGCCAAAAATATGTGGTTTTGGAATGAATTAATAACATCTTAAACTAGACGATATTTTTTCTGAAACGTATGGAAGGAAGGTGTTTGAAAAATGAAGGGTCTCCATGACAAAGAAAAAAAAAAATTACCTGTTCGCAGGATCAAGGTGAAAACGAGGCTCAAAGTTCAGATTTGTAAAAATCCTACTTTCTAAGCACATTTTTCTTAATAATTTGACAGTCAAAAGGTCTATAGGGTTGAAATTAACAAAAGTTGTGAATCAAGGGAGTCAGCATATTTTGGGGCAAGAATGTATTTTCTGCAAGGATTATGATGCATTTTAGAATGAGGCTAATTTTCTAAAAAGCATCCAGTTAAGACATTTGGTGCTACAGGTCAATAACTATTCAAGCTAGACAGTTGAAATTTTGGAAGTAGATAGTATGTACCGTGGCCAAAAAGTTTTCGATAAATTTTTACCAACATTTTGGGCAAATGTTTTGTTACCTTGGCAACAAAAAACAAAAATGAGCCAAAACGCACCTTTTTTTTAAATCGCCTGCATGCCGGAATCCCAGGAGCGGTTTTTGAAATAAAGGTCAGCAATTGATAGCTCATTTTATACCCTAACATAAAATGTAAAACACCCAAAATACGTTTTCGCTAGATTTTGCTGTAGATGGGGGTGAAGGAAGGTACCCACAAATGTGGGTCGAAAGTTTGCGAAAATAAAAAAGGCTACTGTAACGTATGGCAACGGCATAAACTTACGTGTATGTCTGAAGCGCTATCTTAATGTTTAATATGCAAATATTCATCAATCTTTTCCCGCCAGAAAGCCTACCCACCGCAAATTTCTTTTGAATTTTAACTTCTGACAATTCTCTTAGGTTCAGAGGTTGTGTCGGGATCCCTCGGTGCTGTTCTTAAAGAAGCAACTTTGATTTACAGCGAACTCTCCACCAGTCACACACAATCGTAACCTTTAAGAGGAACTACCCAGAGAGGGGGCACTAAAGGAGTCTGCGCCCATTTTCGCCGTCTTCTTTCGCACCGTCTTGAAAAAGGCCAAATTCCCAAAATTACTCCCTCTCTTCAAAACGCTATATCTTAGCCAATTCTTGGCGGATTTCCATGAAATTGTCACTTAGCGTTCACGAATAGCAGCTGCATCGGCTGCCATGAAGAGCTAGACAAATTTCGCATACCGTCACGTCGAATTCGAAAAGAGCGTAGGCGCATGCGCGTGAGGTTCCCACGGGCCACTTGCTCTGTGTCTGGTTTTTCAGCGACATGGACGAGTTAATTTTGAGTCGCTACTCCATAAAATCTCTCCACAATCTACTGTACATGGAACGGAGTGTATACTTTTTATGACCTGCCGGCAGTCAGCCTTCTAGTTATTATTTTTGTTATTATTATTGTTACATTTTTTGTTGTTGTTGTTGCCTTTTGGGTTTTTTTTGTTGTTGTTGTTTTTTTTTTTTCACGTGAAATCTCATCTGTTGCAAGACGAATTAACCTTATGGTACGATACGGGGTTGATGCCACTCGTCTTGTACCGACTTTACAGGCAGTCCTTCCCGTCTGTTTTCGCCATTTTCGTGACAGAAGAGCTTCCTCACTGTTTCTTCTCTCTCAACTGTTGATGTTCCATTGAGCTTGCTAGTGATACATTAACCCGATGAATTAGCACAATATCCCATTCCGACTCATTTGAATATCATGTTCCCTCATTTTTTATCATTTTCCGTCCGACTCTCGTCTAGAATTTTATGAAGGTCCGGTAATCATACTCATTTAACTGTAAGATCCACCTAATGATCCATAGCGTTCGACTTTGTGATTAAGCAATTCGTACCATCATAACATGATAAAAGCTCCATTATGATATTACATTGTGTCATATTTTCCATTCGTTCGCTTGATTTTTGTTTTGCTATCTCCTTTACTATGAAACCATTTTCCCCACAAAGACCAACTTGGTTTCAGCTCTTACTAGTAGAGAACATGTTTGCTATTGAATGCTACTGACGCTTGGGAACCCTGCTTATTTTACCATCCACCGATCACATGAAGTGTAGCCTTGACTCGTACCGTGCCCGAATTGGTACATTCAATACTATAGTTTATGTTTGTGGACTAAAACATAAACTACATAAGCAACAGTTCTTGTGTATCCTGACATATGTATGTATGTGGTATATTTGTATCGGCTCACTGAACAGCTTCACTGTCATGCCAGCATTGTTTCATCTTCTGTCGAAACAAGCTATCTCAGGTTGTCAGCCTAAACTCGATAATTGTGCGAAAGTCCAATTTGTTCACAACAGTGATAAGATCCTACTGACACCGTCTGTCCATACTGGCATATTGATTGCTTTCCCTATTTGGTATTCTGTAGCCTTTTAGACTTTGGCCGGGAGATGATTCTGCTTATGTCAGGAGACATGGAATCAAACCTGGGTCTGGACTCTTTGTCCACTAAAAATACCCTAAATATGTTAGTTAAACATTTTCCATTTCAATATCCAAAGCCTAAAGCCTAAACTAGACGTTATGCAAAATGAATCACTATTGGCGAGGTATTAGCTCCCACCGAGACCTGGCTACAAAACACTGATTTGACGTCTGACATCATGATTAATAGATTTCAGAAACCCATGTGGTTTGACAGCATGACAGGAGGAGGTGGTGTTGCTATCTATGTGAAGAATGGCTTGTACTTTCGGCTGGCAAGCAATCTTGAGGTGAATGGCATCGAATGTCTATGGGTCGAAGTGTCCACGAAGCATCATAAATCCTTATTGCTCGGGGTATTTTACCGCCCGCCCAATAGTTCCCAAGATGCTTGGGATTATATTACAGCCTCAATTGGTAGAGCGAAAGATACCTTGATCCCTGACCTAGTTATTACTGGTGACTTCAATGAAACTCAAATGAGGTCCCCGAGGGTCCATTTCCACGAACTTTGTAACTACTGTAACCTTAGACAGCTAGTGATTGGACGAACGTGCCTCACCGAATCATTTGCTACACTCCTCGATCTTTTTGCTGTCAGTCGTACTGTCCATGTTGTAGGATGCGAAGTTCTTGAGCCAATTATAACTGACATGACTCGCTATCACTGTCCGATCTCTATCGAGGTTCAGTTCACAAAACCCCGATCTCTGAAATTTAAGAGACGCATACGGCTGTAAGCAGAAGGGAATTACGGGGAGCTTAATACGACGTACAATGATTTAAATTGTGAAAGCCTATTTGATGTTTCATGCCTAGATACCCTAGCTTTTAAATTCACTGATCAGCTACGCGACACTGCATCTAATTATAATTCCAACAAACTCATAACTTCTAGGACCAGCCACCAGCCCAAATGGATGCATAATCATAAACGGCTGTTACTAAGACAGAGAAAACGATTGTATGACAGAAAAACGCACAGGTCTACTTCGTGACTGGAGAAATACATGTGTAAACGAAATGAAGTTCTCGCATCTGTCAGGAAGGCAAATGCAACCCACATATCAAAAGTCCAAACAAAATTAAGCTGCCTTGAGACACCCTCTTCTGAGAGGTGGAAAACCCTGAAAATATTTGTTTGTAATTATAGATCGCGAATCCTCCCTATTATTACTCATTTGAATAAATTATACTCCACCAACCCTGAAAAGGCCGAAGTCCTCAACGAATAATTTTGTTCTACTTCTTCCTTGGATGACACTAATACTTCTTTGCCAAATTATCCCTTCCATGCGCATCAGTCACTCGGTGGAATAATATTACACTCTAGTGAGGTATTTAAAACAATCAAGAGTATCAAGGTATCGAAAGCATCCGGTCCTGACCTTATAAGTCCCCGTCTACTAAAGGAATGTGGTCGCTCTCTGTGCGAACCACTTACGATCATTTGTAACATACTTCTGAAGAACAACTATTTCCCAGCCTTATGGAAAAAGCCAACGTGACGCCCGTTTTAAAAAGGAATCCTCCCAACTTAGTCACAAATTATCGCCCGATATTGCTGATTAGTTGTGTTGGGAAACTATTCGAAAAATGTGTGTTCAAACGGTTATAGCGTTTCATTTGCGACAATACTATCCGTAGCCAATTCCAATCTGGATTTACCGCAGGTGATTCAACAGTTTTACAACTGACAGACATCTACGATGAATTCTGCCATGGACTTGACGACGGAAAAGAATTTAGGGTTGTCTTTTGCGGTTTGGCTCAATGGCCTTATCCACAAGCTTGAAAGGATGGAATAAGAGGCGACATGCTTTCCTTTCTAAAGTCTTACCCTTCGAACAGGTATCAACGGGTTCTAATAGCCTCCGAGGCATCTCCCTGGAGACCAGTAATTTCCGGAGTTCCTCAAGGATCCATTCTAGGTCCGCTGTTATTTTTAATACACATCAACGATATTGCCGAAAAGCTACAAAGTAGTATACGGCTGTTTGCTGACGATACTTCTTTTTATCTCATTGTAGAGGATCCCAACCAAGCTGCAGCATTAATCAACCATGATAGGGCCACGATAGAACATTGGACCAAATCATGGTTGATTGAGTTTAATCCTCAAAAACATAGACTATCTTAATTTCTCGTAAGATCAATGCTCCTACGCACCCACCTTTATATCTAAGTGGGACTCGAATTACCGAAGTAACTACTCACAAACATTTGGGTGTGACCATAAATAAAGCCTCTACTTGGAACGAGCATATTGATCATATCTGCGACTAAGACTAAGACTTGGACTTGTATAGACATGTTGAGAGCTTACAAGTTCACTCTTGATCGCAAAGATTAGAAAATATATACTTCGCATTTATTAGGCCTCTCCTGGAATACGCAGACTGTGTTGGAGACAACTGTTCAAGAGCGCAGGCTGCGAACCTAGAAAACAGTTCAAGTAGTCGCAGCGAGAATAGTTACTGGTGCTACAACTAGTGCTAGTAAAAGCTTACTCTACTCAGAAACTCGATGGGATTCACTACAGGAAAGGCACCGAAAGCACAAACTATTTCAATTCTTCAAGATGTATCATAATCTTGTCCCCCCATACCTTTCAAACAAGGTACCACCAGTTCTTTCGTCCATCAGTCTTCACCACAATACTCGCGCAAATAAAACCCACCGAGTTCCGTTTTGTCATACTAGTTTGTACCAGTCTTCGTTTCTCAAAGATGTTACCAAGCAGTGGAATGTGTTACTCCTCTCGGTTAGGGAAAATTATTCCATCATAAATGTCAGAAGGTTCCCAAATGGTGGGAATCAACGTCCGCCCACATTCTATGCCGAGTTCAAATCCCGAGCAGCTCAAATGTACCATTGTAGGTTGCGTCTGCACTGTAGCGGCGTTAACGCCCATTTGTATGATAACCACCTCTCGAATTCACCTCTCTGTCAGTGTGGTGGCACAGAAACAACTGAACACTTTCTTCTGTACTGTTCAAACTATACAGATGCACGTAATCAAACAATTAATACTTTGCCGTTTACCTTTGATCTTTCTATGCTCCTGTTTGGGTCTGAGCGGCTGAGCATCACTGACAACTCTCCTGTGTTCAGAGTCGTGCAAGAATATATCACACAAAGTGGGTGCTTTCACTGAGTTGCAGTATACCTGTAGATTTATTCCATCCTGGTATATCTGCAGATGTATATGCATCAGTAAATACATCACAATACGCATCTTGGACATTGGCCTTCCTGGGTAAGTATACCGCGGACTGCCCGGAGTCCGCCCCTGGCCTGTTTCTCTGCGCCAACAGTATCCTGTTCTTCAACGTCTTAGCGAGTTCCCCCATCGTCATGAAGCCAGCACCCTTAAAATCTTCAAGTTTCCTCTTCACTACAATTTCAATAACAAATGCAGTCGGTTAGCCGAAGAGACACTGGAAACACCAACGGAAAAATACAGGTTTTTTGCATTTTTTGACGATTTGGAATTTTTCACATGCAGGAAATATTCTCCGAATCGACAAAATCTTTCAACGAGACACTTGAAGATCCGACAAAAAATATTTTTTTCACACTTTGACGAGTGTGAAGTTGGCATCAATCACACACTTTACATTTCTCGTCAAAGTGGATTGACGTGTCAAAAGATAACACGCGACTCTTTCGACACAAAAGTCGATTTTTACAGAAATCTTTCATCAACATCTCGGCCTCGGAAGCTGTTCTCGTGTATCCACCGTCATCTCGTGAAAAAATGGGATGAATTTTCCGACTGGGCTCGAACCGCACAATCCCGGAAAGATTTTCCTAAATTTTATTTTCACTCAATCTCTGAGATTTGATCAATCCTCGTAGTCCCTCTACCAGCTATTTCATTTCCCATTCGATTTGTGACACAAGAAAGTCGCGTGTCGTCTCATGGTATACGGACACACTTGAAGTCTAAAGTGTGCTCGTATCGGCGATTTCTTGAGAAAATAAGCTCGAAAATCGGGAGAAATTACCTAAGTCAAACCCTAGCTTGCTGTGTTCGAATGCCCAAAAATCACTACTAATGGTGTCATTGAACTGATGATGAAGACTATGATTTTTGTGTGTTCGTATAGCCTAAATATGTTCTTTCAAGGTAGCATTCAGTTTTTGAAGCCTACTCTGCGAGTGCTTTACTAATATCAAATAATATGTTTACCATCGAAAAATATCTTAACTTTTTTCTTTGTGTTCATATTATTCAAAAGGCCCGGCAATCTGTTTTTCAAGATGGCTTATTGTCATCCCGATGTTTTTATCGTCTACCCCCCCCCCCCCTCCGCCCCCCTCCCACACACACACACACTTTGGCCTACTTCCACCTGGTGTGACCTGTACAAATGTACCAAACAGAATGTATAGAGGAACAGTTATTTTCACCAAGCTCCCCCATCCCACATTTAACGACCAGCTGCATCCCGACTGCCGATCTGTATTATATAATCAATATTGTATATATATTATCTGTATCTGCATTTTAGCTTCAACAGTATCTAATAATGTTCAAAATTGACTCTAGCTTCCAATTTATGTAAATCTATCATTTATAAAGGAGACTACCATCAAAAGCTCCTAAGCGTACTGCCGAATCCCATCCTTACAATCTGCGCCTTCGTTTGTCTTGATTCTCTTTAATATAGATTTAATATAGATTGTTTTTATTTTTCCATGTGTTTGCTCAATATGATGTGTTCACGTAACAGGTTTGTTTGAAATAAAACTATTCTTTAACCTATTATCTCGGTGAATCTCATTCTGTTAGACTGGTATTTTCACATTCTAATAGAAAGTGTTCCAGGGTCTCTTCTACGCCAAAACTACACATAAGACACTCCTTTTCGCATTTCCCAGTTTTTTCCACCAAGCCCCGGCGACAGTGTCCTCACCTTGAACAACACTGACATACCAAAACTGCCATCAAGATACTCTTCAAAACCTGGTTTCTCATTATTAATAATAATCTATTACGCAAGCGACTCAAGGGCAGAAACGTGTTGCCTCCAGCCAATCGCATTGACCGCGTCTAACCGAGCGACCGGTGCAACAAACGAACGCCCAAGAACACATGATAAGTCACGAAGTCAATCTTACCAGAGTGGCTAAAGCCGCCGTGATAAGTCCCATGTTGCTCCGAAACCTTGTTGTCAATCAGAGCAATACTAAGTTGTCGTTATTGTTTTACACCATTCACGGGGGACGGGGCATCATAAAATTTCGACATTTCTTAGCAGGACGAGCATGTAACCTGGACGCCTGAATTGGGAAGATGTTTCCCCGTATTTATATGCATAAAAGTCGATTTAAAAAGCGAAATTTTAATAAAAAGGTTCTCGAGCTAGAGCAAAATCAGAAATTCAGTGGTCCCTTTCATCTTGTGCAGGGTATCTTTTTCACTTAATGGAAAGTAAAAGATACTGTTTGCGAACAAGACAAGTTATTCACATGTTAACCGATATCACACATGTTTTGAATACTAAATTATATTGTGCTTTTATCTATTTTGAGAAAGCTGTTGATAAAATCTGGAGACAGGGTTTATGGCACAAATTACTACTAAGCAATATCAACAGTAAATTTTTTAAGGTCATCTATGTATTCGAATATTAAGTCTTTTGCTCAGGTAGGAATATTAAAAATCAGGGGTTTCCCGTGCCTGTCTGGTGTTAGACAGGGTGAAAACTTATCGCCAATATTGTTTTCATTATATCTTAATGACCTATATGAATTTATGACGAAAGAAGGTGTCAACGGTTTAACAAAAGTGTCAAATGAGATAGCATCTTGTTTACAAGTTTTTTATGAAATTGTTTATTATCTCATATGCTGACGACACGGTTTTAATGTCCGAAACACCAAAGAAACTCCAAAGAGACCTGGATATTTTTTCGCAGTATTGTAAAAACTAGAAATTAACTGTTAATGTCGAGAAAATACAAAATTTACTAATTTCAAAACGTAGTATGCCAAAAAATGCGAGATCTACGTTTGACGGTTATGAACTAGAAGTTGTTGAAAAGTTCAATTACGTGGGAATCATTCACTCAAAGTCTGGCTCTTTTTTCGATGCTCAGAAAGCGTTAGCAACAGAGGCGGGTAAGGCAATGTACTCAATCAGATCAAAAGCTAGAATACATTGCCTATCTGTCAAAAACCAGTTTGATTTATTTGATTCCCACGCATTACCAATTCTTTTATACGGATGCGAAATATGGGGATTCGGAAACAATGATATACTGGAAAACATACATAGAAAAATTTGTAAATTTGTGTTGAGATTAAGGCCTTCAACACCTAATTATATGATATATGGTGAAAGCGGGAGACTACCTATTAATGTCACTTTAAAACACAGAATGGTTAAATACTGGGTAAAAGTTATGAATATGGCAGAAAACAGATTATGTAGCGCAGTCTTTAAATTCTCACAGACATGGATGACGGACTCAACATCAAGCTCACAAAGGATTATGACAATCCGAGATATACTCGCAAGCTGTGGACAATCGGATCTTCCATCTAATAATCGCGTTTCCAATCCGAAACAACTCTTAGAGTATGTGAAATGTAGTCTGGTTAGCCAGTTCCGAGAATCATGGCAATCAGATATTGATAATTCGAGTAGAGGGGCGAATTATAGAATATACAAGCATAACTTCCACTTTGAAACATATCTAGAGCTTTTGGATGAAAAAAATCGAACTACATTATGTAAATTTCGAACAAGTAACCACAGGCTGCCAGTCGAAACTGGTCGATGGTTAAACTCCGGCGAGGATGATAAATTATGCCCCCTTTGCAATAGTCGCAAAATATGAGACGAATACCATTACTTACTTGAAGGCGAAAAACTAAATGTTGCGAGAAAACATTACATACCACTTAAATATATAGGTCGTTATAACACAATAATTTTGAGTGAAATAATGAATGCAAATGACATAATATAGATGAGAACAATATGCGCATTTATTCGAATTATAAACCGGGAGTTATCCAAAAATATTACCTAAGTTAATTTATCTGCATACATTCGCAATTTTTACTTGTATCGGCAATTGTGTTTAGATTACACCTGGATAACATATATGGTGTTTCGGGATTACTATTTATTGTATTTGCTCTCACATTAGCTGTATTTGTGTCTATGCATGCACCTGTGTGCATCAAACACAGAACCAACTTACAGTGTGTCGCATTTGCAATCTATCACAACTACAAAGGACATTGAAGTTTTTGGATTTTGATGGGTGAACAGATATCTGCACACCGCCAGTGTCGTCCTTGCATACCTACTTGTGTTAGTTTCATGCATATGGTTCATACTGTACTAAGAACGTCCGCCCTTATAGACATTTTGCATTACAACCCAAGTATTTATTTATTTATTTATTTATTTATTTATTTATAGGTGTTTAAGGTCACATATTTCTGCACAATGGTTAATCATGACCGTGGCAGTTTTACGGGTGGAGGAAGCCGGAGTACCCGGAGAGAACCACCGAGCAACGGCGAGCAACTGCCATCCCCCCAACATACCAACTCCACACAAGCAGGGTTAGCATTGGTTGAAGACAGGTTCACCATCGACGTGCAGTACGCCTTAGTACACAACGTCACCGTGCCCCCACGTGGGCAATGGGGGTGAAGTGTCTTGCCCAAGGGCACAACGCAGTTGCCGCAGGTGGGATTCGAACCGAGGACCTCTCGGCTTGCAGCCTGCACCTCTACCAACTGAGCCACCGCGCCCCAACCCAAGTATTGGTTACCATATTTGGATGTCGTCTGGTAAGGTGATAGACCAACATAGGGGGAACGGATTCCCACATATCACCGATTTCATTTTCGAATATTTGCCAACGTTATGACCCTTTTAACTTGAAGCAAAATTAGATACCGAAAGTTTTGTATTACAATGTTCGTATTGTTTTTCGGCTTTTGAACGTCTATGGACCGACGACATGCCAGCATGGGTGGGGGGGGGGGGGGGGGGGGCATATTGTGAACCTGTTCTGAACACGTGAACCTATCGGGAATTTGGCCCTTGTTGGATTGAGGAAAATCATAAAACTAACGTTTTGCATAATAACTGGGACATCAACTGTCAGATGTTTGTCTCTTCCGTATGCTGATAGACCGCCAGGAGTAACATGATATTCACAAACATCGGATTTCGTCTGTACATTCCTAACAGAGCTATGGTCCTTGTATGACCTTAAAAAAACATAAATGAATAAATGAACAAATAAAATGCCACTGCAAGGCCATATACCGACGTTGAGCGTTGCTTTTGCTGTGATATACACGTTGTAGCCTTCTCTGTACGTATGTAAATACCTTTATACATATCTCAATATTCATGTACCATTTATACATATGAATTCGAGAAATAAACTAAATTATTAGGGGATAGTCACACTACTGGATAAAGGTAAATGTATTGGTACATACCTTTCCATATGTGTGTCGTTACTGTAAAAGTTTGTTAGCCTTCTTTGCGTTCGTCAAAAAACATGAGTTTCACAGAGAATCCCGTAGTATTCACAGCGATTGCATAGCGAATCTTTTAAACGATTGAATAGTGTAGGTATACAACATCTTTACTGTGGGGTATCAGACACAAGTTTGTAAAAATCAAGTCCCTGAATAAACATTTAGGCTCTTTACCTTAGTCCAATATGAGGAATAATCTTTGAAAATCTGCTTCTTCAGATCCAATGGTCAGAATCCTGATTTAGGATGTGGGCATGCTTAGTCAGTTCAAGTTTGTTTAAGCTAAGTCCCTAGGTTGATATTTGGGCTCCCTATTTTCCATTACTGAAGATCAGGGAGCCCAAATATCAACCTTGTTGATGGTTGTGTGGTAGCATCTCAATACCAGAAAAAAACTTACTTGGGTAACAGAGTAATGAATAGTTACATGGCATCATTCTTCTCAAATGTTAACTAGTCAAATGCGGTAATTAAATCCTTCTTTAAACAACTTTGTCCGGCCAGGGCCGCGGGCCCCATGGGACCTATTGTGCTATTTCAGTGTTATCTAGGTGAAACCTCCAAGATAGAACAGAATTCCATGAACAATTTAGAATTGTCAGGTATTTCCACAGTTCAAATTTAAAATTTTGTTTTTTTAACATTTTTTCTACGTGAGTTATGCACCATTTTGGCTCGGAAATTGCAGGTTCGGTGTAGTGCGAAGAAAAAACTATTGTTGTGGTTAGGATTTACCCCACCGACTCTATTTTTTTCTTTCGATCTTAAACATCTTTTTTGATAATACAGTGAGTAATTCAAAGTTAACAGACAATGAAAGGAAATATCTAATAGGAAATAAAACACATTACAATATCTACTTGTACAGAGTTGGATTCATTAGCCTAATATACTATAAAATTTATTAAAACACTTTAAACACTTTAAACAATTATCAAGGTAAAACGTATAAAAAAATAATAAAAAAAACTACCCACTGTGTTTTTCCAGGCATTAAACCCCAACCACACTTACTTTCTCCCGGCACAGTGAAGCTAAGGGAGTATAGGGCAAATTCCTGAGTGTATAAATATACAGAATATAACAAGTGTTTGAAGTTAACGTGTGCAACGCATCAAATTATGAAGAATGGCGGATGAACATATATTTCGGCCATTGGGGATAGGGAGGGGGGGGGGGGTGGGTGGGTGGGGGCGTTGGCGTTTCGGTAACTGGTTCTCGTCAGATCTCCGAAGTTAAGCAACGACGAGCCAGGTTTATCCTCGGAAGGGTGACCGTCTGAGCTATCGATTCGGACTCTCGCGTTGTGTCCTTGGGCAAGGCACTTAACCCCGATTGTACACATGGGGGCACAATGACGCCGTGTACTAAGGCGTACTGCATGTCGATGGTGCGCATTTCTTCAACCAATCTAACCCTACTTGTACTGCAGTGCCGAGTTACGATGTTGGAGAGCTGGCAGCTACTCGTCATTGCTGGGTAGTTCTCTCCGAGTACTCCGGCTTCCCCCACCCGAAAAACTGACACGGTCATGATTATCCATGATTAGTTGTGCATAAGTCCATGTATGTGACCTTAAACAACAATAAATAAATAAATATCTCGGCCATTAACAGCGAGCTGCGTAAAACTCGTTCACTTTAAACACGCGTTTTGTTCTGTGTATATCCCCCCACATACTCGATTTTACGCACTCTCTTCAAACAAATTCATTTTTGCCATAAACTTGTCAAATGAATGCATTAAACACAGAACTGTTTCAAAATTTTGGAAATGTCAGCCAGCGTTTTGATGCTGAAGTAATCGACGCTTCTGATTTCTGTCAATGTCAACTAACTGGTGAGCGCCAACGACCGAAGTTCAGGGTTCGCCTGGTGGCTTTTTAATACAGTTTCTACTTCATTTGTTACCAAAACGTATTTGAAATAAGGTTGCGGTTGTGTTTAGAGCTGAAACGGTTTAGGGGGTTTTCTTGCTCAATTAATCAAGTGGATTAATCTTGGTTAACCGATTAATCACTTGCCCAAATAGATATTTGAATAATTGCCATACCGTTGATGATTTGCAGTATGAACCCTTTACCCAACGTAACAAACAAAACCGACTAGGTTTATATAATAATCTTATACAAAAATCTCCATTCAAATTTGAATTGAGCTCCTTCCAATGAGGGGTCATATGCTATGTTTTTGAGACAAAACTTGCTACCCGCAATGGGTAAAGGGTTAAGAATGACAATTTTCAGCCACTGATATAGTATGATGATCATGTAAGTAAACAAGTATGTCAGCACGTAACATGCATGCTTTACTCTGTCTCATATAATTGATGTGAGTCAGTGTGACAATGTTTTCCTGTTTTGGGGCATATTTGTTCCTTTGTTAACCCATATAAAGTAGTTCAAAAGTAACGGTTAATTGATCAATTACTTTTTGGATCGATCAAGATGTTGATCATTGATTAATCGATTAATCGGTTAGCCGATTGAGCTCTAGTTGCAGGCCCTCTTATCCGTTTGTTCTCTCGTGGATTCTTGTAGCAAGCGATAACTCGGAGAAACAGCTCATTCTCCAATTATCAGTGCTTTTATTAAATACAAAGTCTTGAGAACTTCACCAAGTTCTTACGTCAAAAATATCAAAATAGTGTCCAAGCATCAAAATCTAACACTTATTCATCAATTCTGAAGTGACGGTAATTTCCTTGGGAAATCAAAGCTTACTGCCAGGCAAAATATTTACTTGTATGTGTGTGAACGGAGGTGTGTGTTCTGGTGATCTGCTGGCTGTTATGCACCCAGAAGTACGTGACAGGCCTTGTGCAGAATTGCAAATTCATGCTTTCTAAGCAACACGCGATCTAGAGAAATTCAGTCAGTGGATCATGTGACATGAGGCTCCCATAGCCAAATAAGTTCCTCTACCAGTCTGACCTGATATTCTAACATTAATCCCCAAGCTTCAACTAAGGTCGACTTGGGGGTCTCCTCTGTTAGAAGTTAGCGTGTTTGTCCAGTCAGAACCAATTGATGCCGACTGATATCGGCTAAACGTCACGCGACACCGTAGTCAGTGTTCAAGTTCTGCAAAGAACAATGGAACTAGGTGTCTACCAGTTGTCAAGTTCCGATCAACTGAACATGCCATCACTTTATTCCCAGAGTACAAACGAAGTTCCTACATCAATACAAATGGGAAAAAGGTACGTTAGAAAGAAACCGTTAGTAACCTTCGTCAACTCGTAGTTACTTACCTGACCGTTTGGTAAAAAATTCTCAGTAGTTGGAGTGTGCACCTGCAAGTGCATCTGGAAGTTGCTTGCAACAATAGGTAATTTGATTGACATGAAGTAATATCATATCTTGCAATCTCTTCATAACTCCTGCGTTTCATAGTACAGCTCAGTTTAATACTCCTCTATTCTACTCGACTATATTCTGCCTGGCGAGTACTTTCAGGGACTTGTATATTATTTTATTAGAAATTGCTATAGTCTCTAATGACCCTTCGGCACTTTAGGATGAATGTCGCAACAATAGGGAATATAAAGTTCTTCTCAAGAACTTAACGGTTTGCCTGAATATCCCTCTGCCTCACTATTCGTTTGATAAAATATTCTAGATCCAGTTGTACATTACGTTCTGGCTAATTATTCCATCCTCACCCCACAGGAAACATTTTATGCAATGGTATTTCCACAGTCATATTATTAAAACTAGAATCCTGTCATGAAATGCGCACAAATAGCACATCAACCTACGCGTTAATCTACGCGTTATGACCAAAGTAAGGGTAGCAATTTCTGTACGTATGGCCTATGCACAAGCAATGTTTCAGCCAATGGACCTCGGGTAACCCGGAGGTCCATTGGCAGAAACACTGCCTGTGCTTGCAATGAGTAACCAGGAGAACCTGTCGTGCTTTGGATGTCATTCTACGCGAAACTAAGCCAAGATAAACGCACAGTTCGTGACAGGACTTCTAGTTTTGTATACATAGCTTTATGTTCCGCTCTACAGTTCGCACTATTGCACAGGGGTAAAATTCTAAACCTCCGGCATATGTTGAAACTAATGCCTTCTAAATTGGAGATATAGTTTTAGTATCAGATATATGATTACATTAGGCTATGTATGGACAAGAGAATTTGAACTTTCGGTCGCAGCGTTGGAGACTGATGCAAAGGGGTAAATTACCAGAGGAATTATGGGAAGCAGTGGCTTCGAGAAATTGGCTGTTTTTAAGATGCCATTCTTCACGAAGTTGCTACGAGGCATGTAACTAAAAATGAGACGGAAACATAATTCGTTTTCACATTTTTCACATTTTAGAAACAAGGGCTTATATGCTCTAGGGGTAGGTAAGTGGGAGTAGTAGGAAGATTCGGCTTTTGAGGGAGCTGGGTTGCTGAAAATGACTGGTATCGGCATTTTTTCATGCAATTTTGCAGGTTGAAGACTTGCATGTGACAATAAATTAGTTCACACACATTCATATAGTTTATTTCTAGTTAGTCAGATAGAGTTGTATGTTTGTTGTGGATTTGGGAAATATAATTCACGTTATGGATCTGATGACTAAGTTAAAGCATATTCGCATTTGAAGAGAGTGTATGACATGTCTTTTTTGGAAAAAAATGACATGAAGCAGTCGAGGCGATTCATCAGTTGCATTACAGTGGTTGCGCTCCAGGTTCTCCATCACCCCGACGGAACAAAAATAACTGTCGGCGTTTGAAGTGTTGGGAATATTGGGATTTTTCTAGGAATATGATAGTAGTCGTTGTTGAACATTAAGAGCATTTTGCTTTTCGTGTCAACTTTTGAACCAGAAAGTTCTTTATTTGTGTTTGAGTTGTGAAAACGCCAATTGTCAAAAACCGTTTTATTATTTCTGGTTTGTTTACAATTGTTAGTGATATTTAACATTCAGCAAGTGATGTCTCAGTACAACTGGAAGGACATAAGTGGCAATTTTGAGAAATTTGTTGAAGTAGTCTAATTTCGAAACTTTTTGAATTTACATCAGATTGCGGAAACACATTTAGAAAGAGCATCGCATTTCCTAAACATTGACCTCTGTATTCATGATAATTGTATGCAATTATGAATAGCCTGATTGTCATTATTCACAACAGGATTGCAGCCAAGGTGTCCACCTTGTGACCTTGTTCATTAGTATCATGTCCGTCTGCCATCTGTCCCTGAAGCTGCGTGCCTTTTATATCCAAAGTGCAACACCCCCACCCAAAAGCAATCTTTGTTACTGCTTATTGTTTTACACTCTGATTACTTTTAATAGTGCTATTGACAGCACATAGGTAGTCAGTGAAGCTGGTGGTAATACTAATAAAAATGTAATATCTTCAGTAGCTTAGAGCACTGTATGGGTTCGGGAGGAGTGGCGTGGTATCAGACGAAAACTGCCCCAAAAGCTATTCAGCAGTTTAATGCTGTATCTCTTTAACGGCTGAAAATAGATAGTGGTTTTTTGTCCATTCAACTCAGGATAGACTCCAGATTCTTTTGCCTGAGTGAAATCCAAGAATAAATCACTCTGGATTTCTCTTAAGGTTCTCGCTACAGTTTTGCACTAATTGCACATGGGTAAAATTCTAAACATAGGGCATATGCTGAAACTAATGTCATCTAAATTTGAGATATATTTTTAGTATCAGATGTATGATTACATTAGGCTATTTATTGGACAAGAGAATTTGAAGTTTTTGGTCATAGAGTTGGAGTCTGTTGCATAGGGCTAAATTACCAGCGAAATTGTGGGAAAGAGTGGCTTCTAAAAATTGGCTATTTTTTAAAATGTTGTTTTTACACGGAGCTGCTACCAGACATGTAACTATAAAATGAGATGGAAACATATTTTTTCACACTTTAGAAACAAGGGGTTATATGCTCCAGGGTTAGGTAAGTGGGAGTAGTGGGGAGATTCTGTTTTTGAGGGAACTGGGTGGCACAAAATGACTGGTATCGGCATTTTGGCATGCAATTCTGAAGGTTGAAGTCTTGCATCTGAGGGTAAATTATTTTTTCACTCACCTTCAGATATAATACATGTTATGGGCTAGATAACCGAGTTAAAGAATATTCGCATTTGAAGAGAGTGTATGGCATGTCCTTTTTGGAAATGCCTGGAAAACTGTGAGGTGGAATCTTAGTCGCCAGAAAGCAACGTAAATTATGTCAGGGCTAACATCATTCCAAAGTATCGGAAAATGGAGTTTATAGATGATAAATTTCGATAAATTATATTCAGTTTTGTGGCTGAAATTCGGAAAGTCTGATGCTGTTACGGACCATAATTTGGGCATCAGATAATAAGTATAATGTCCACCTGGACCGTGCCACAACTAACTCAGTCTAGCAGCAAATATCCATATTTATTACAGCAAACCATTGTTACATGTAAATGAACAGAGAAGACGGGAGTCTGAAAATACATAAAATAATACATGGTACTACCTGTTTACAATTTATCCCTCTGTAAGCTGTAACATAAGTAGATTTAATAATATTGCAGTAATTATAAATAATACCCATTATAATAATAATAACAATAATAACAACAATAATAATAATAATACACTTCAATACTCCAGTCCTATAAACAATACACTTAACCTTTTCCATTTTTATAGGAGCTGATAGACAGCAGCCCACACATACAACCTACAACCCACTAATAGTGGATACTTAACAGCCAAAGGTCCGAACTACTAACCGGGATCAAACATAGCCTGAACTTGGCACAAGGCCAAATGCATGCTAGTCTTGAGTCCGGTTTGTAGCGGTGCAAAGATTTCATATACTTTCCCATAATAAATATTGAATGGTATAGAAATTTACTAGAACTGCACACAGCAGTAGAATAAAACACTGATGTATCCATATTACCATAGTCCCTCACATATATTTACACTTACTTAACAAATCCAATTCTTATCCGATTGTGATCAAATTCCCTCAGTCAATCATTCCACCGATCACAACATCCATTACCGTACCATCATCCCATACTGTGCAGTGCAGGTTAGCTGTAAAAAAGAACCCATAACCATACATGCAGCTGTCAAATAGTGCAGTTGGTAAATATCATGATTGAATAAATCGATAGCTACCACCGAGAAACAAGCGAAACTAGACGACACGAATTCATGACAACTGAAGATCAAAGTAAACTGACAAACGAGTAAAAACAACAAACCGATGTAAGCGATTCGTAACAAGTACACTGATCTGATAAATACGAACCAATATCCAAGGAAACACATATATATTAATCACCATCAAATAATTGTAAATATTAAAGATTAAGTTTGTCAGCCAATAAATTCGGGAACGATTGTTTATATCATGTGGTCTGAAACCCGCGAAATCGAATACCGAAATCACTGGCTGAGTGAGGAAGCAACCAATAAACTGGATTCTCACCTCACATCTCTCCATTCACACTCAGACCGGACCTGGTAATTTAAAAAGTACAATATATTAATATTTAAGTTAAAATATGTAAAATCGCATCTGCCACAGATGCAGATCACATAAAGGAAAGGTGTGGAATAAACATAGGACGCAACTCGCATCTGGATTGAGACTCTTTTTTATCAAACTCGTCGCAACAGCACATATTCACACACAATGCGGGCCTTTCATGCCGTCACTGTGTATATCCCTACGCTTCCATAGCTTGTTCGATAAAATAGTTCCGATCCTGATGCACGTTGCGTTCAAAAAAATGTTTTCTGGAGAATGGTTGTGGAATGAAATATTTTATACAATCTCATATGCTACATGGTTTGGGGGTCCTCCTTACGCCTTGCGTATTGTCATATTATGGAACGGAAACAGATTTATTAATGCAAAATTATTTGAAGACATTTACTTGGAAGGCGTATTTTTTCACGATCGTTCCTTTGCGCGCTTTTGCTCCGCATCAACTTTTCTTGTTCTTCATGTTGCGACAAGGAAGAAGATACAACCGACGAAACTGAAACTAGCGCAAAGGGAAACCTGAACGAGTAAACGAGTTATTCAACAAAATCAAATATCACCGTATGAAATTCATAGATTATTCGCAGTTTTTTGTTAAAAATACAGTGGAATAATCGTGTCAAGATATTTGTAAGTAACTGAATATTTTATTAAAGTTCTTAATGCACCTCGCTCACAATTTCTATTTTTGATCTTGAGCGCTTGCGGGTGAAAACTTACGCAGATTTCAGAACTATTGACCCGGCATGACTTGGATGTACAGGGGCGGCGTAACCGGGGGGGGGGGGGGGGGGGAGGGGGCGGTTCTAACTTTTTTTTGTTTGCACATGTTTTAACACAACCAATGGCTGGTGAAACAAGAGGCGGGTTCAGAGCTATGTTTCTCTCGTAGTGGTTCAGTTTCGAAGGATTTCGGATCATTTTTTGCAGTGAGTGGCAGCAAACGCTAAAATGTATACAGTGATTACAGTTTGTTAAAAAATCCGTTAACTAAAATAGATCGTAATCTTGCAGACATACAAGTACCAAATCCACCCCAGACAAGATAATCCACAGACAGTTTAATTACTGTTAACGTCTGGTAAAGCATACAGGTGAGGTCTATTTATCAGTTTTGTTCGTAACGACCAAAGCTGATAAATGGACATCACCTGTATGCTTCATCGATGTTTAATAACGGCTCTCAAAGTGTGAAATCTTTCAAATGCATCTCCTAAAAAATCTCAAAATATCCGCTCAGATGCGTGGAAATGGCACGGAATTTAAAATTTTCGTACGACGGGCCAAACCAGGGTCGACCCGTCATACAGACGACCATCCATCGTCCGATCCAGACACCCCCCCCCCCCCCCCCCCCACACACACACACACACTTCCACATCCCCTGTTGTAAACTTGACACACTTTATCAACTATCAACAGCAAAAATACCTCAACATTTGAGCTTTGTTTGCAGATGATATTTAAAGTCGGATGTTTATTTCTGCAAACAAAGTCCAACACGCGAAGCGATTTTTCCAATCAGTTGCGCGAATAGACCTTTCTACATATGCATTACGAGTAATCATTGAGGGTATTTGCCCCTTGAAAACACACGTACTTCAATATTTTCAAACAACAAAAATATTTGTGTCTTCGGTTTAGGCTATTTTCTGATCAAGATTTTGGTAATAAGTATTTAGTCACGACGATAAATAAAAAACAAAAACAGCACCGAAATTATTTGATTTTATTTGAGTTTTTATTTTAAAAAGTTACCGTTTTATAACATTGTTTACACTGCGAAAAATCCCGACGACTGTCGAACCGAGACTTTTGCTACGACAGCAAACCAATAACTGTTTTCAATAATTACGTTTTTGAAAATGTAATTTATAACTCCTTAACCCTTTAACCAGCGCAACGGCCAAAATCGGCCAGCGCTATTCGCTAAAATCGCCAATTAATTTTCATTTTTTGTCTCCAAAACATAGGTTTATAACCCCTCATTGGGACGAGCTCATCGAGCTCGTTCCAATGAGGGCTCATAACCTATGTTTTTGAGACAAAAAATGAAAAAAAATAGTTATTCAAGATTTTATTGGCAAGTGTCGTCTGCTTTTCAATTTAGGTAAAGGGTTAACCAGCTTTAACGTGAAATATGTTCTCCAGTAGTAACGTGCTTTATACTTGTTGCCATGGAGGAGCTAGTAAATTTAACACTCATCGAGTCAGGACTTTTCAGAAGGGGTTTGACTTTGATTAAAAAGGTACACTGGGGATACACTTGGAAGATGCCAAAAGGCTGAACGGGTGAACGGGGTTGGGGTATAGGGTGTGTAGAGGGAGTGATTAAGGGAAGGGATCTGGGGGTATCCCGCCCTCCCCCACCCCCGGGATGTAAAAAAACAAATTATTATCAAATGTATTCATATCAACCATTGTCCTCCAGGTTAGGGACGCTATTATAACAACATATATCATCGTCTCAACTCTATTGCCAAGCTTTCGAGCCGAACTGGATCTTCATCAGGACACTCGAATTAGGAAGAACTACATGTCAACAGTACGAAAAACAATTGCAAAAATCCTGATGAAGATCCAGTTCGGATCGAAAGCTTGGCAATAGAGTTGAGACGATGATATATGTTGTATTATCAAATGGCCAGGGGCTCTCTGGTGGCTTTTTGGGGATTTATCCATTCAAAACTGGTCAGATGATCTCAGAACTATACCAGACATTGATTATGCGATATGTATTCATATCTTAGAAATTCTCTCGGTTTTTTCAACAATGAATGTTTAAAAGCTAAAAAGTCACTTAGAGTCATTTAGTATTTGAAAGGTGGGTGTGTTCAAAACTTATACTCATCCTCGGCCATCAAAGACTTCATTTTTTATTAAGGAAAAGATGAGGTCTTCCCAATATTCAAGTAAAAACCCTCACCAGGCATGGATTCTGATCCATACAAAGGGCACCTGCAAAAAAGCAGCACATTGTCCATATACAGCAGGGTACACACACGAAACTGGCATGGGATGAGTGTATTTTCCCCAAAACACGTGTAGGGTGGATCTCCAGCATTTTCCACATGTACATGAAACATGCACCCAAGCCGTTCGAAAAACAGCATATCGACTATGTATTTATTTATTGGTGCTTAACCCTTTACCTAACATGAAAAGCAGACGACACATGCAAAAAAAAAAATCTTGAACAACTAATTTATTTCATTTTTTGTCTCAAAAACATAGGTTATGACCCCTCATTGGAACGAGCTCAACGAGCTCGTTCCAATGAGGGGTCATAACCTACGTTTTGAGACAAAAAATGAAAAAATAATGAAAATTATCTGGCGATTTTTGAGAATAGCGCTGGCCGGTTTTGGCCGTTACGTTGGGTAAAGGGTTAACCCTTTATCCTTTACCCAAAGTAACTGCCAAAACCGACCAGCGCTATTCACAAAAATCACCATTCAGTTTATATTATTTTTCATGTTTTGCCTCTTATACATGCCTTATGACCCCTCATTGGAACGAGTTCGTTGAGCTCCTTCCAATGAGGGTTCATAAGTTTCGTTTTTGATGCAAAAAATTTAAAAAAAAATAGTTATTCAAGAATTTTGTTTACAAGTGTCGTCTGCCTTTCGTGTTGGGTAATGAGTTAATACCACATAAGCAATGCTACATCCTACCCGGTGACCTAATTTAACTATACATTTTCTCCTTATTTCTTCATTTAGCACAGGGTCTCTGAACCAGGAATACACTTTTACAATATTCATTAACTGTATCTTTCATCATGTGACATGCATTGCTACATTTTCGCCGTGTTCTCATTTAGCAATTGTTCTCTGAACCTGGAATACAGTTTTACAACACTCATTGGAGATTTCTGTCATTCTATGACAGGCATTGCAACATTTTCTCCTTATTTTCTCACTTCGCACAGAGTCTCTAACCTGGAATACCATTTGAAAACACTCAGTAAATGTGTCAGTCATGCTGCGACAAGTATTACATTTTCTCCATATTGTCCTATCCAGCACAGAGTCTACGAATACAATTTTACAACACTCATTAAGTGTATCTGTCATTCTGTGACAAGTATTCCTCCATTTCCTCCTTATTTTCTCATTTAGCACAGAATTTCTTACCCTGGAATACAATTTTACACTACTCAGTAAGTGTATCTGTCATGCTATGACATGCATTGCTACATTTTCTCCTTATTTTTCCATTTAGCACAGAGGCTGAACCCGGAACACAATTTTACAACAAACAATAAGTGTGTCATGCTGTGGGATGCATTACTAAATATTTTCTTCTTATTTCCTTAGTTAGCACAAAATTTCTGAACCTGGAATACAGTTTTGCAACTTTCAGAAAATTAGTAAGGCTAAGGCAGGTATTACTAGATTTTCTCCCTATATTGTCATTTAGCATACCATCTCTGAGCTTGGAATATAATTTTCCAACACTTAGTGAATGTGTATGGCACGCTATGGCAGCTCCTGCTACGTTTTATTCATGTTTTCACATTTAACTCAGAGTCTCTGAACCTGGAATACAATTTGGCGCTACACAGTAAGTGTATCTGTCATGCTATGACAGGCATGTTCTCCATATGTGACCATTTAACCCCGAGTTCCTAAACCTGGAATACAATTTTACAACTCTTAGTTAGTGTATCTGTCATGCTCTAACAGCTGATGCTACATTTTCTTCGAATTTGCCATTTAGCACAGAATCTCTGAACCTGGAACACAATTTTACATCACTCAGTGAATGTGTCAGCCCTTGATATGACAGGTATTGTTACATAATTTCTAATTATATATAGTCTTTGATCCTGGCGTACAATTTTACAACTGTCAGAAAATGTGTCAGTCATGCTACGATGCTAGATTTTCTCCATATTTTCCAATTTAGCACATATTCTCTGAACCTGGAACACAATTTTGCAACACTTAGTGTATCTCTCATGCTCTGACAGCTGATGCTACATTGTACCTGTCATGCTTTGACATGCATTGCTACATTTTCTCCACATTTCCCCATTTAGCTGAGCCTCTGAACCTGGAATATAAATTTACAAAACCCAGTGGAAGCGCGGTGGCTCAGTAGGTAGAGGTGCAGGCTGCAAGCCGAGAGGTCCTCGGTTCGAATCCCACCTGCGGCAACCGCGTTGTGTCCTTGGGCAAGACACTTCATCTCCATTTCCCGCGTGGGGGCACGGTGGCGTTGTGTACTAAGGCGTACTGCACATCGATGGTGCACTTGTCTTCAACCAATGCTAACCCTGCCTGTGTGGAGTTAGTATGTTGGGGAGCTGACAGTTGCTCGCCGTTGCTCGGTGGTTCTCTCTGGGTACTCCGGCTTCCTCCACCCGTAAAACTGTCACGGTCATGATTATATATTGTGCATAAACATGTGACCTTAAAACACCAATAAATAAATAAATAAATAAATACAAAACCCAGTAAGTGTATCTGTCATGCTCTGACAGTTGTTGCTACATTTTCGCCATGTTTCTCCATTTACCAGAGAGTCTCTGAACCTGGAATACAATTTTACAACACTCAGTAAATATGTGAGTCCTGATATGATAGGTATTGCTACATTTTCTAAATATTTTCCAATTTAGCACAGAGTCTTTGATCCTAGAGTACAATTTTACAGCTGTCAGAAAGTGTGTCGGTCATGATATGACAGATATTATTACATTTTCTCCATATTTCACCATTTAGCACAGAGTCTCTGAACCTGAAATGCAATTTTACAGCACTCACTAAGTGTATCCGTAATACTATGACGTGCATTGCCAAATTTTTAACATCGTTTTCCATTTAGCCCAGAGTCCATGAACCAGGAATGCAATTTTACAACTGTCAGAAAATGTTTCAGGCTTGCAGTGACAGGTATTGATAGATTTCCTCCATATTTTGTCATTTAGCATGCAGTCTCTGAACTTGGAATACAATTTTCCAATAGGTAGTAAATGTGTATGGCAGGCTATGACAGCTTTTGCTACATTGTATTCATACATTCACCAGACATTGATTATGCGATATTTATTCATATCTTAGAAATTCTCTCGGCTTTTTCAACAATGAATGTTTAAAAGCTAAAAAGTCTCTTAGAGCCATTTAGTATTTGAAAGGTGGGTGTGTTCAAAACTTATACTCATCCTCGGCCATCAAAGACTTCATTTTTTATTAAGGAAAAGATGAGGTCTTCCCAATATTCAAGCAAGTAAAAACCCTCACCAGGCATGGATTCTGATCCATACAAAGGACACCTGCAAAAAAGCAGCACATTGTCCATATACAGCAGGGTACACACACGAAACTGGCATGGGATGAGTGTATTTTCCCCAAAACACGTGTAGGGTGGATCTCCAGCATTCTCCACATGTACATGTAACATGCACCCAAGCCGTTCGAAAAACAGCATATCGACTATGTATTTATTTATTGGTGCTTAACCCTTTACCTAACATGAAAAGCAGACGACACATGCAAAAAAAATTCTTGAACAACTAATTTATTTCATTTTTTGTCTCAAAAACATAGGTTATGACCCCTCATTGGAACGAGCTCAACGAGCTCGTTTCAATGAGGGGTCATAACCTATGTTTTTGAGACAAAAAATGAAAAAATAATGAAAATTATCTGGCGATTTTTGAGAATAGCGCTGGCCGGTTTTGGCCGTTACGTTGGGTAAAGGGTTAACCCTTTATCCTTTACCCAAAGTAACGGCCAAAACCGACCAGCGCTATTCACAAAAATCACCATTTAGTTTATATTATTTTTCATGTTTTGTCTCTTATACATGCCTTATGACCCCTCATTGGAACGAGTTCGTTGAGCTCGATCCAATGAGGGTTCATAAGTTACGTTTTTGATGCAAAAAATTTAAAAAAAATAGTTATTCAAGAATTTTGTTTACAAGTGTCGTCTGCCTTTCGTGTTGGGTAATGAGTTAATACCACATAAGCAATGCTACATCCTACCAGGTGACCTAATTTAACTATACATGTAAATTTATATACGGTAACAAATCAACTAAGCTGCTCAGTGAAATACACTAACTTAAATGGCCATTCAGTTTTTGTTATATTTTTCTCTCATTTTTTAATCCAAATCACAGCTTATGACCCATCATTGGAAAGGGCTAATCAGGATCACCAGAGTGATTGGTTGGAAATAAATGAGAAAAAATGGGTGTTTGGGACAATAGTTTATATTGTCTGCTACCTGTGATGAAGAGTTAATAATAATCTTGGGAGTTAAAACTTCCAGCTTTCTCACCTCTACTTTTTAATTAATTGTTAGAAATTTGATTGTGACAGGCAACCCTTACTCACAAGTAATATAGAATTTTCCACTTATCCACCCAGTATGACAGTTTTCGTAAAATTTTAATTTGGGGTATATGAGATGGAATAGGGGCGGGACGCTCTCTAAAACAAAGCCCCCCCCCCCCCCCACACCCCCCCCCCCCCCAACGCACACACACATACCACATCTCTGCACATGTCCTCAAATGTCAGTCGTAACTCACGCCGGTAACAGTCTTAACACGACAATAGATGACTTGGCATGTGTTTCTTCAATCGTCTCGTCGATATTAATGCCAGTCATAACTCACGCCGGTAACAGTACCAGCACGGCGAAGATGTCTTGTCATTTGTGTCTTCAATCGCCTTGTCGATATCAGCAATAGTCGAACAATATGTATGATATTTCCGATTAATTGGGTATTATTCTAGGTGACCCAACAAGAGTTTGAAAAATCTTCGAAGCGTCTTCACATTTGTTGTTAATTTTATTCGACAATTGTGACATTTTGACCAGGCCTTGCATTCTAGAAAATCAAGGAGTGCAAAACAGTTGCCCTCCTCAGATTGCGTGGGAGCGCAATTGCACCTGAAATTTTCAATGCAAAAACTTGTATGCTATTTTCCTTATATTCACGTCAAGGTATTAATATTGTGACTGCAAAATTGTACTACATTCAGCTACATAGTGGAAACATTGGCACACACTTCCGTGTTTATAATTTTACAAAGGGGCAAATGTCCCAGATGAATATCCATACTGCATATAGAATGGAGGAATGTAGGAAAGATCTATTGGGAAACATGACCAAATCATTGTTCTTCATGAAATATATACTTAGAAATTGACAGAAAAACAACACTTTGTCTGTAGTTAAGACAATATTAAATAAACTGTATTGGTCACTGAAATGTAAAATATTCAAAATACTAGGAAATTTACTTTTTATTAATCCAGTCGGCATCGGGGTTATTTAGATCAATTCCGCCATCAAGGAATCCGTGATTGACCAAACTATCGGTTTAGTGCTGCAGAACTAAACGAAACAGCACAGCACACGCTAAAAACTAAAGTGTTAAAAACTACACTTGAAGTGCTGTATTTAACACTTACTAAGAGCTGAACTAGCACTTTGTTCAAGTGTAGATATCCCAGAACTTGACAGGTGTTACAATAATACCACTTAACAAGTGTAATGTTGCGACACTTAAAAGGAAACAACGCAGATGACGCAGATCAGGCTCGAACTCTCGAGCCTGATCCGCGTCACCTGCGTTGTGTCCTTTTAATTGTGTACCCACCAAGGGCAAATCAAAATATGGACGATTCTGGAAGAACCACCAATGCTAGACACATGGGAAGTGCCATCCATTCAAGTTTCAGATGTCTGAAGATTGTAATGTCTAAGTGCTTAAAGCATTGTACGTTCAGTGTTAAAATCAAACCCTAAGAGTTAGAATGGGTTTAACACCTTGAAAGTGTCAGTTTTAACACTTTAGTCTTTTGTGTGCAGCGTGCATTATGGAAGAATCGATTGTTAAAACCCTTTGGCATGTGTCTACCCACCACCCCCACCCCAGCCACGTTCCTTCATCATATCGAAGCGCTTAAAATGAAAGCTCATTCAGCGAGAATAGAGGGACGTGTTAACCAAAAATTGCCCAGCCGAGAAGAGCACTCATCATTCGTTCAACGCTCTCAATAGTTTTGTTGCAAAATTTGAACATGTGTGTTTCTAGCCCAGCTGATCATCAACGAGATTAAAACGGGACTCACAATAACGATTGGACAAAAATTCCGTGAATGCTGGGGACGGAAATTACCACAATTTTCGTTGAAATCAGCGCCAATCTTCCAATACTTAGTAAATGTGTATGGCACGCTATGACAGCTCTTGCTACATTTTATTCATATTTTCACATTTAGCTCAGAGTCTCTGAACCTGGAATACAATTTTACAACACTCACTAAGTGTATCTGTCATGCTATGACGTGCATTGCCAAATTTTTAACATCTTTTTCCATTTAGCTCAGAGTCCATGAACCAGGAATGCAATTTTACAACTGTCAGAAAATGTCTCAGGCTTGCAGTGAGAGGTATTGATAGATTTTCTCCATATTTTGTCATTTAGCACGCAGTCTCTGAACTTAGAATAAATTATTTTACCCACATTCAGATTGTTTATTTCTACTTACTCAGATAGTGTTACAGCGGAACCCCTGTTAATTGAATAGCCACTCTGCCAATGAAAATTATTCAGTTAACAGGAGTATTCAATTAACAGGGATCGTGTGTGTCACTTTCCTGTATTCTAGAGATAAACTTAGCATTTATCCTATTATATCTTGTTTGACAGAGCTCTATGAGCTCTGTCAAACAACATATAATAGATTAAATTCCTGCATTGGATGTACCGGGGCCAAATAGGTTTATAAACAAAGGAAAACTGACGAGAGTCAGGGTAATTTCTCGACAGGTTACAATAATTTTTTTTTCAATTATCAGGAGTTTATTCTACAACCTATATTCAATTAACAAGTCAAATTTGTACTGGAGGTATGGTAAATGTTTTTTGTTGGAAAATTTTATTCAATTAATAGGTCAATACACTAAAGAGATATCCAATTAAGTGGGCTCCACTGTATATGTTTGTAGTTGATTTGGGAAATGTAATACATGTTATGGGCTATTAAGTTAAAGAATATTCATATTTGAAGAGAGTGTATGCCATGTCATTTTTGGAAATACCTGGAAAACTGTGGGGTAGAATCTTAGTCACCAAAAAGCAACGTAAATTACGTCAGGGCCAACATCATTCCAAAGTACCGGAAAATTGAGTTTTTCGATGATAAATTTTGATATATTATATAGAGTTTTTAGGCTGAAATTCGGAAAGTCTGATTCAGATCGCATAACGGAAAGGTGTGGAATAAACATAGAACGCAAATCGCATCTGGATTGAGACTCTTGTTTTATCAAAGTCGTTGCGGAAACGTAAGGTCACACACAAGGCGGGCATTTCATGTCTTCGCTGTGTATATCCCTACGCTTTCACAACTCGTTCGATAAAATAGTTCCGATCTTGGTGCACGTTGCGTTGAAAAAAATGTTTTCTGGAGAATGGTTGTGGAATGAAATATTTTATACAATCTCATATGCAACATGGTTTGGGTGTCCTCCTTACTCCTTGCGTATTATCATATTATGGTTGGAACAGGAACAGATTTACTAATATAAAATTATTTGAACATATTTACTTGGAAGGCATATTGTTTCACGATCGTTCCTTTGCGCGCTTTTGCTCCACATCAACTTTTCTTGTTCTTTACGTGGCGACAAGGAAGTAGATATGACCGACGAAACTGAAACTGGAGCAAAGGGAAACCGGAACGAGGAAATCGGTTTTGCAACAAAATCAAATATTACCGAATAAAACTCATAGATTAGTCGCAGTTTTTGTTAAAAATTCAGCGGAACAATCGGGTCAAGATATTTGTAAGTAACTGAATAGTTTATTAAAGTTCCTAATACACCTCGCTCCCAATTTCTATTTTTGATATTGAGCGATTGCAGGTGAAAACATAAGCAGATTTCCGAACTACTGTCCCGTCCTGAGAGGATCCAGGAAGCCAGACACGTTTGTAAACTTGACACCCTTTATTAACTATCAACGAAAAACTACGTCAACATTTGAGCTTTGTTTGCAGTTGATATTTAAAGTCGGATGTTTATTTCTACAAACCACATCCAAAACGCGAAGCGATTTTTCCAATCAGTTGCACGAATCGACCTTTCTACATTACTCCATTCCATTTGCATTACGAGCAATCACCCGGGATATTTGCCCACTGTAGACACACGTACTTCAATGTTTTCAAACAACAAAACTATGAAACCACCGATTTGTGTCTTCGGTTAACCCTTTACCCAACGAATCGGACACATTCGCCCGCGTAATATGCAAATTCAGCAGCAGAAAAAATACTATTTTTCAAACAATTTCAACAAAACCATATCATGTGACCTCTCTTTGGAACGAGCTCGTCGAGCTCGTTCCAATGAGGGGCCACATGATATTCTTTTTTTAAAATTTTTTTGAAAAATTAAAAAAAATGATATTTAAAATAATAAATTTTGATATCGTCTGCGTTGGGTAAAGGGTTAAGGCTATTTTCTGATCAGGATTTTGGTAATAAGTATTTAGTGACGACATTAAATGAAAAACAAAAACAGCACCGAAATTATTTGATTTTATTTGAGTTTTTATTTTAAAAAGTTACCATTTTATAACATTGTTTACACTGCGAAAAATTCTCGACGACTGTCGAACCGAGACTTTTGCTACTACAGCAAACCAATAACTGTTTTCAATAATTACGTTTTTAAAAATGTAATTTATAACTCCTTAACCCTTTAACCAGTGCAACGGCCAAAACCGGCCACCACTATTCGCTAAAATGACCAATTAATTTTCATTTTTTGTCTCCAAAACATAGGTTTATAACCCCTCATTGGGACGAGCTGATCGAGCTCGTTCCAATGAGGGCTCATAACCTATGTTTTTGAGACAAAAAATGAAAAAAACTTAGTTAAAAAAAAAATTAGTTATTCAACATTTTTTTTGGCAAGTGTCGTCTTATTTTCAATTTAGGTAAAGGGTTAACCAGCTTTAACGTGAAATATGTTCTCCAGTAGTAACGTGCTTTATACTTGTTGCCATGGAAGAGCTAGTAAATTTAACACTCATCCAGTCAGGACGTTTTAAAAGGGGTTCGACTTTGACGAAAAATGTACACTGGGGGTACACTTGGAAGATGATAAAAGGCTGAACGGGTGAACGGGGATGGGGTATAGGGTGTGTAGAGGGAGGGATTGAGGGAAGGGGTCTGGGGGTATCCCGCCCTCCCCCACCCCCGGGATGTAAAAAACAAATTATTATCAAATGTATTCATATCAAACATTGTCCTCCAGGTTAGGGACGCTATTATAACAACATATATCATCGTCTTTACTCAATTGCCAAGCTTTCGATCCGAACTAGATCTTCATCAGGACACTCGAATTAGGAAGAACTACATGTCAACAGTACGAAAAACAATTGCAATGACACTCGAATTAGGAAGAATTACATGTCAACAGTACGAAAAACAAATGCAATTTTTCGTAAAATGTTAATTTGGGGTATTTTGACCAGGCCTTGTATTCTAGAAAATCAAGGAGTGCAAAACAGTTGCCCTCCTCAGATTGCTTGGGAGTGCAATTGTACCTGGAATTTTCAATGCAAAAACTTGTATGCTATTTTGTGACTGCAAAATTGTACTACATTCAGCTACATAGTGGACAGAATGGCACACACTTCCGTGTTTACAATTTTACAAGGGGCAAATGTCCCAGATGAATACCCATACTGCATATAGAATTGAGTAATGTAGGAAAAGTCTATTCATGAAATATATACTTAGAATTTGACAACAAAACGACACTTTGTCTGTGGTGAACTTGTGAAGACAATATTAAATAAACTGTATTGGTCACTGAAATGTAAAATATTCAAAATACTAGGAAATTTACTTTTTATTAATCCAGTCGGCATCGGGGTTATTTAGATCAATTCCGCCATCAAGGAATCCGTGATTGACCAAACAATCGGTTTAGTGCTGCAGAATTAAACGAAACAGCACAGCAGCGTGCATTATCGAAGAATCGATTGTTAAAACCCTTTGACATGTGTCTACCCTCCACCCCACCAACCCCACCCCAGCCACGTTCCTTCATCACATCGAAGCGCTTAAAATGAAAGTTCATTCAGTGAGAATAGAGGGAGGTGTTAACCAAAAATTGGCCAACCGAGAAGAGCACTCATCATTCTTTCAACGCTCTCAATGGTTTTGTTGAAAAATCTGAACATGTGTGTTTCTAGCCCAACTGATTATCAACGAGATTAAAAAGGGTCTCACAATAACGATTAGACAAAAATTACGTGAATGCTGGGGACGGAAATTACCACAATTTTCGTTGGCATCAGTGCCAGGCCTGCTTGCAACACATCAATTGAATTTTCCGGACTATAAATCTCAGAGTGGAACGGGAAGGATGTAGGAAGGAATAATTCGAGAAAAAAAAAGATCAAACAGAAAGATAAAATACGCAAGGAAGCTGGGGCGTTGAAAGCAATGCTGAACAGTGGAGGGGGTGGGGGTCAAGCCTTTAAACGGACATCTATCCCCAGACAAATACATCCGCTTGTGTAATAAGTTTATAACAACAGTGTTTGAGACTCATATTTCATATAATCGTTATTGCAATAAACGTATTACAATAGTAGTTGATACAAACCTTTTCATCAAGCACTATTGTAATAAACTTGTTAGCATAACGGTTGATGTGAACTTTTTCATCAACCGCTATTATAATAAACTTATTACAATAGCGGTTGATCCAAACATTTTCAACGACCGCTATTGTAATAAACTTATTGCCGCAACGGTTGACGCACACATTTCCACCAACCGCTATTGTAATAAATTTATTACAATAACGGGTAATTCGATTGCCTCGCCTAACCGCTATTCCAATAAGTTTTTCCATTAATTTGAGAATAAACTAACTATTCCTCTTTCACTTGAAATGCTGTAAATGGAGCTCATCAAAGATGGGGTTCCTAGCAGATATTTCGAGAAAGCGGCAAAAAAGTTCTTTCGTGATGATGGATCAATTTGACTCCCTCTTCATCCTTCTTGGCCTAACATTCATTGTCTTCATATAAGTTTAGTTTCGGCTGTGTCTTGGGCCGATTTGAGGGTGGGTGTGGGATAGTAATCCCAGGGCTTGAAACTTTGTGGTTCCGGGCCTGGCCCTGGAGTCTAGGACTCCAGGGCCAGGATAGGGTATCCCGAGGTTTCGAGTCGTAGTACTAAAATGTTAAGAAGGGGGCTCTATCTCAAATGGTGCTTTGCATTTTACCAACGGTTGTAGCTTTGGACTGCACGATTCTTGAAGTGATAATTTTATGACGTCAACTTGACGTCATAAAATTATCACTAGAAGAATTGTGCAGCCAGAAGCTATAATTGTGTGTCACTAGATAACCACTGATGAATTTGCAAACTTGAAACATGCTCCTAAAAACGTCATTCGACGGTCAAAAGATAAAGTGAATTGTCATCCCCAAAGCCACAAAAAGGCTCCATTTAATAGCAGATTTGAAACTTTTCTTGTAGGGACCCCCCCCCCCCCCCTCCACATCATTCCTCGTGCCTTCTGCCCTCCTAGACCCCCCCCCCCCCCCCCCTACACACACACTTTCAGAAGAATCTCGTAACAGAATAAACCCGGTGCCAGAATTTTCTCTCCCCGGCACTGACAGTGACAGCGCGCACATCCAACATTTTACGATCGTCATTTTATTTTTGAGACATATTTTAATGTTTGTCTAAATGATTAAGAAGAATTATAGTTTTTTGTATAAAAGTTTATCCTGAATGTCTTTAAATATTTAGAAATACAAGGCTCGAAAATATTCCCGTTTTGTTGTGTGAGGTAATAAGGAAATGCCTGTCCGTTTCAATTGTCGCGTTCCATATTTTGATTATTTTCAGCACGCGTGCAAAATTAAACGTCATAACTGTCGGGTATTCCCCAGTTTGTATATTTTGTTTTGTTAGAAAAATCGAGAAGGGTATGATTGAAGACCAGAGATTGGAACAAAATTATAGACTGCAATATAAAAATCAGGGGAGATTACTAGAAAATAAACATTGAGTTTATCGAGCAAAATTATGGAACGGAGTAAGAACATCAGGGGAGATCACTGGAGAATAAAATTGGGTTTAGTTTAATTTCTTTTGAATTTGAAACTCTCCGTTGAGCGAATCTGTGTACAAAAAGCCTGATTAGTTTATGACTGTTGTTGTTGTTGTTGAATTTATTATGTTTGATAATTGATGTACGTTACTACAGTTGCCACTGTCACACAATCTCTGAGCCTGGAATACAACTTTATAATACAGAATAAGTATATGCGTCACGCTATGGCATACTGTACGACATTTTCCTCTTATTTCTGCATATAACACATAATTTCTGGACCTGGAATACAATTTTACAACTCTCAAAAAATGTGTCAACCATGCTATGGCAGGTACTGCTACATTTTTTCTATATTTACAATTTTAAAATACTCAGTGTATCAGTCATTCTACGACAAGCAATGCTACATTTTCTCCTTATTTCCTCAATTTGTACAGTCTCCGAACCCAGAATACAATTTCACTGTACTCAGTAAGAGTATCTATGCCAAGCATTCATCCATTTTCTCCTTGTTTTTTTTTCATTTGGCTCAGAGTCTCTTAACCCAGAATACAATTTTACAATACACATTAAGCGCATCTGCCATGCCATGCCACGCCTTGCTACATTTTCTCTTTATTTCCGCATTTAGCACAGAGTCTCTAAACCTTGAATACAATTTTACGACACTCAATAAGTGTATCTGTCATGCTATGACATGCATTGTTAAATTCCCTCCCTGTCCTCTAATTTTGCACAGAATCACTGAAACTGGAATACAATTTCACAGTACTCAGTAAGTGTATCTACCATTCTATAACAGTCATTTCTTCCTTTTTTGTCCTTATTTCCTCATTTAGCGCATAGTCTCTGAACGTGAAATACAATTTTGCAATACTTAGTGTGTCTGTCATGCCATAACATGATTTGCTACATTTCCTCCATACTTCCTCATTTAGCACAGAGTCTCTGAATTTGGAGTACAATTTAACAATACTCAGTGAGTATATCTTTCAAGCTATTACAGGTATTAATACAGTTTCTCCTTATTTCCCCAATTAGCACAGAGTCTCTGAACCTGAAATGCAATTTTACATTACTCATTAAGTTTATCTTTCATGCTATGACATGCATTGCTACGTTTCTTTCCTGTTTTTTCATTTAGCACAGAATCTCTGAACCTGGAATACAATTTTACAACATACATTAAGTGTATCTGTCATTCTTTGCACGCATTGCTGTAGTTTATCCTTATTTCCTCATTGTGCCTGTCATCCTATGACACACATTGCTACATTTTCTTCCTAATGCCTCATTTAGCACAGAGTCTCTGAGAGTGTAATACTGTTTTGCAATACTCAGTAAGTATATCTTTCAAGCTATTACAGGTACTAATACATTTTCTCCTTATTTCTTCATTTAGCACAGGGTCTCTGAACCTGGAATACAATTTTACAATACTCATTAACTGTATCTTTCATCCTGTGACATGCATTGCTACATTTTCTCCCTGTGTTCTCATTCAGCAATTATTCTCTAAACCTAGAATACAGTTTTACAGCACTCATTGAAGATATCTGTCATTCTATGACAGGCATTGCTACATTTTCTCCTTATTTTCTCAATTCGCACAGTCTCTGAACCTGGAATATTATTTGAAAACACTCAGAAAATGTGTTAGTCATGCTGTGTCAGGTTTTACAACATTTTCTCCATCTTGTCATATCTAGCACAGAGTCTACGAAAACAATTTTACAACACTCATTAAGGATATCTGTCATTCTCTGAGAAGTATTCCTCCATTTCCTCCTTATTTTCTCATTTAGCACAGAATTTCTTACCCTGGAATACAATTTTACACTACTCAGTAAGTGTATCTGTCATGCCATGACATGCATTGCTACATTTTCTCCTTATTTTTCCATTTAGCACAGAGTCTGAACTTGGAACACAATTTTACAACAAACAAAAAGTGTGTCATGCTGTGGCATGCATTACTAAATTTTCTTCTCATTTCTTTAGTTAGCAGAAACTTTCTGAACCTGGAATACAATTCTACAACTTTCAGAAAATGTGTAAGGCTATGGCAGGTATTGCTAGATTTGCTCCCTATATTGTCATTTAGCATACCATCTCTGAACTTGGAATACAATTTTTCAACACTTAGTAAATGTGTATGGCACGCTTGCTACATTTTATTCATGTTTTCACATTCAACTCAGAGCCTCTGAACCTGGAATACAATTAGGCACTACACAGTAAGTGTACCTGTCATGCTATGGCAGGTATTTTCTCCATATTTTACCATTTAACCCAGAGTTCCTAAACCTGGAATACAATTTTACATCTCTCAGTTAGTGTATCTGTCATGCTCTGACAGCTGATGCTACATTTTCTCCGTATTTGCCATTTAGCACAGAATCTCTGAACCTGGAACACAATTTTACATCGCTCAGTGAATGCGTCAGCCCTTGATATGACAGGTATTGCTACATTTTCTCCATAATTTCCAACTAAGCATATAGTCTTTGATCCTGGAGTACAATTTTACAATTGTCAGAAAATGTGTCAGTCATGTTATGATGCTAGATTTTCTCCATATCCCCCCCCCCCCATTTAACACATATTCTCTGAACCTGTAACACAATTTTGCAACACTTTGTGTATCGCTCATGCTCTGACAGGTGATGCTACATTGTACCTGTCATGACATGACAGATATTGCTACATTTTCTCCATATTTCACCATTTAGCACAGAGTCTCTGAACCTGAAATACAATTTTACAACACTCCCTAAGTGTATCTGTCATGCTATGTCGTGCATTGCCAAATTTTTAACATCTTTTTCCATTTAGATCAGAGTCCATGAACCAGGAATCCAATTTGACAACTGTCAGAAAATGTCTCAGGCTTGCAATGACAGGTATTGATAGATGTTCTCCATACTTTGTCATTTAGCATACAGTTTCTGAACTTGGAATACAAGTTTTCAATTCTTACTAAATGTATAGTATATGGCAGACTATGACAGCTGTTGCTACATTGTATTCATATTTTCACATTTAATTACTACAGAGTCTCTCTGAACCTGGACTAAAATTTGGCACTACACACAAAGTGTTCCAGCCATGCTATGACATGCACTGAAGCATGTTCTCCTTATTTCTCCATTTAGCGCAGAAACTCTGAACCTGGAAGACAATTTGACAACACTCACAAAGTGTATCTGTAATTCTATGACATGCATTGCTACATTTTCTCCATGTTTCTCCATTTATCACGGAGTCTTTGAACCTGGAATACAATTTCTCAACAGCCAATGATTGCACCTGTCATGCTTTGAAAGTTGTAACTACATTTTATTCATATTTTCACATTTAGTTCAGAATCTCTGAACCTGAAATTTTACACTACATAGTATGTGTATCTCTCAGGATAACAGATACATTGCTACATTTTCTCCATATTTACCCATTTACCTCAGACTTCTGAACCTAGTCATGCTGTGTCAGGTGTTGCTGCATTATATTCATATTTGCCGATTTAGCACAGTCTCTGAACATGGAATACAATTATACAACTTTCAGAAAATGTGCTATGGCTATGACAGGTACTGACACATTTTCCACATATTTTCCAAATTTAGCACAGTTTTGTGAACCTTGAATAGAATTGTTCTCTACTCAGTAACCGTGTCAGTCATGATCTGACAGGTATTGTTACATTTTCTCCATAATTTTCAATTTAGAATGGAGTCTCTGATCCTGGAATACAATTGTTCCACTCTCAGAAGATTTGTCAGTCATGCTATGACAGGTATTGCTAGAGTTTCTCCATATTATTCTATTTAGAACAGATTCTAAGAACTTGGAACACAGTTTTACGACACTCACTCTATCAGGCTATGACAGGTATTGCTACATTTTCCCAATATTTTCCAAATTTAGCACAGAGTGTCTGAACCTGGAATAGAATTGTTCACTACTTAGTAACCATGTCGTCATGCTCTGACTTTCCAATTTAGCATAGAGTCCCTGATCCTGGAATACCATTTTACAATGCTCAATAAATGTGTCTGTCAAGCTCTGATGGGTATTGCTACATTATATCCATATTTTCCAATTTAGCATAGAGTCTCTGATCCTGGAATACAATTGTTCCACTCTCAGAAGATTTATCAGTCATGCTGTGACAGGTATCGCTAGATTTTTTTTCCATATTATTCCATTTAGAACAGATTCTAAGAACCTGGAACACAATATAACAACACTCAGTGAATGTGTCAGTCCTGATATGTAGGTATTGCTACATTGTTTGCATATTTTCCAATTTAGAATAGAGTCTCTGATCCTGGAATACAATTTTACAACTGTCAGGAAATGTGTCAGTCATGCTCTGACAGGAATTTCATCATTTTCTTCATATTTTTCCATTTAGATCAGAATTCATAAACCAGGAATACAATTTTACAATTGTAAGAAAATGTCCCTTATTCCATTTAGCACGGATTTTCTTAATCTGGAACAAAATGTTACAACACTCAGTGCATGTGTGAGTCCTCATATGCAGGTATTGCTACATTTTCTCCATATTTTCCAATTCAGCACAAAGTCTCTGAACCTGGAATAGAACTTTACACTAAACAGTCGGTGTATCTGTCATGTAATGACACGAATTGCTACATTTTCTCCATATTTCCCCATTTAACACAGAATCTCTGAACCTGGAATACTGTTTTGAACACATACTAATTGTGTCAGTCCTACTATGACAGGTATTGCTACATTTTCTCCATATTTTCTAATCTAGCATAGAATATCTGATCCTGGAATATAATTTTACAACTGTCCAACAATTTGTGTGTCGTGTCTGTACATTGCCACATGCAGATGGAGCAAAACAATGTGACATATACGGACAATGATATGGTTCCCAGCTCTGAATCTGAAAAGCATTGTCCCTAACCTACATGTACTGTACAATTCACTAATTCAGGATTTGATCCAAATAGATTGGGAAAAGGGCCTTTTTCGTCGCCTTGTGGAAATTATTCAGTTGGTCATCTAAACATAAATCCACCTGGAAGCTTTTTCTCAGAGAGAATACAAGTTAACATGGGTATCAGTTTATTAGAATTAACCATGAGAAAAAGACAATGGCCATGTAATCTCATTATGCTAAAAAAGTTTGGGGGTAATAGTGATTTGTACTAGAAATTGAGAATTTTATAGCATGTACTCCATTTGGAATGGGGCCTTATTTTGGCCACAAAAAGTGGCCACATGAAACCCTGATGTACTGGGCATGTGAAAGCAAACCAGCACCATTCCCCCACATGCCATCGACATTTTTTCTTTTTTCCAATTTCTGCACCTCAGCCAGCACTTCATTTTAACAAGCTTTGGTTGGGGGTGGTAAGGTCAGCTTTTGGGTAGCGAACGATTAGCAATGTACACAATGCAAAGGAAAGGCGGCACTTGTATGATGTTTTCTGGAATTACAGACTATTTACACTTTTTGCCGTAAACACAGAGTTCATAATCACATGTTGAAAGGCTTTGGTGAGCCCATCACAGATGAAGATCATAATCACATGCTATGTTTGTGTTATACAATTTGTACAAACAATGAAATCTCAATGGTCATTTACCTGAGCAGCAATAGTGATTTGATCCGTGTGCTAGATAAATCCTTTGTTGAGAGAAATTTGCCATAAATATTGTCTTCAGGTTATGTTGAATACATGTACATAGTGATTAAGAGTTCACTGGTAGAGTGCTAAATTATTTTCGTTTATCATAATTTGTTCACATCACATGTCGTTGTCTTGTTACAATTTATGGAAGAGTGTCAAAAGGCACTCTCCCATACACTCACATACACTATAACAAGTCAAATCCATACAGATTATGCAATTTTACTTCAAAGATACTATGAAGCATATCCACTGAACATGAAGCCTTTAAGTTACGGTACCTGGACTTCTGGCAGCGCGGTGTCTCAGTGGTACTTTGTATGACTTCTATGTTAGAGGTCCCGAGTTTGATCCCCGTCCGGGACGACCCGCGTTGTGTCCTTGGGCAAGACAGTTTATCCCGGTTGCCTACATGGGGCCAAGATGATGCCGTGTGCTAAGGCGTACTGCACGTCGATGGTGCACATGTCCTCAACCGCTGTAGCCCTGCTTGAGCGGAGCTTGAACAGACTGAGAATGTTGAGGAGCTGACAGTTGCTCGTCGATGCTCGGTGGTTCTCTCCGGGTATTCCGGCTTCCTCCAGCCATAACACTGTCACGGTCACGTTTAGCCATTGTGCATAAGTATGTGACCTTGAACACAAATAAATAAATAAGTTAATAACCTAGACTTCTGAGTAAAGCCCAAATATGGGCTTCCAGCACTCTACCAGTTAAGAGGTTGTCGTTTCATGGAATCTTCAGCATCAACGGGTGATTTGAGAAAAACAGAATGTTTTCTGCAAACATAATGTCGAGCTAAATGATCGAGAAAAGTGGACAATTGTATGATACCACTGAATGTGGTGGTGGTGGTCTGTTGGCCAGAGACTGAATCAGAACAGTCTGTTAATTTCAATTAACCCTAGTGAAAGAGCCTGAAACCTGATTTCACTGTTTACAAGATTTACTGCTCTGGTTTCACGCTGTGCATGAGTGGGCCTTATACCAAGTATAACATATGATACGGAAGAGATACCTCTAAGCCAAATGGCTTTGAAGAGCTTGGAAACCCTGCAGAACGGTACAGGCCGATAGATAACGGGGTCGAGTAATGCCTCAGCACTAGAGGCAATAAGGGTGAGCTTTTGTGGATGAGGATTAAGGATAGACCAAGTGAGGAAGTTAATGGAGTACTGTTTAATGGAGATCTCAGACTAGAAGTGGACATGACCAGGGCAAAAAAGAAAAAAAACTGTCAGAGAAAGGCATGGCGGATTGTAAAATGAATCGGCGAGAGAGAGAGAGAGAGAGAGAGAGAGAGCCAAAGCACAGAGATCTCTGGGTAGCCTGCGTCATAAAGAGAAGCTTGTTTTGAAGAGTACATTGATGGCATCTTTGGGGTGTGGGAGTTGTTCAAGATGAGGTCGCGTTCGCTGGAGCTTAGTTAAGGCCCGGTCACACAGCCGACTACGCATGTATCACGTTAAAACATTAGTTAAAATCTGATTGTTCGTGTTTGTCAGTGGAGAATTTGACGATTTCTGTTGATATGCGTAATAAAAAATCACTGATGAATTGCACAAGAACTACGGAAATGTCACGTACTATTCACTCACAAAACACGCACCTCAGCATAAATCAGAAAATTTGCAATATACATGATGAAAACCCAACGCATAAACTGCTCACTATCGCTAATAAATCACGTGCGAACAACATATAACCACGAATAAATTACGCAGACTCACGTATAATCTGCGCATATAGAACGTATGAATCACGCATGTATCACTTATGAAACACTCGTGAGCCAATAATAATGGTCGTAACTATCGCATCTGCCTCACGCATATATAAAGCTGGCACTGACAGGGCTGTGGCATTATTGTCTCAACAGTCTAGAAAAGTAGAAAACTACAACATCCAGAAAGTAGAAACCATGCCTCCCAGGAAAAGTCGTCAGAAATCCAGAACCAGGGCCCCAACTACTCCAAAAGATGTGCCTGTGCCTGTTTGCAGTAAAAATAATGTAGCTGAAGATGAAGAGACCGCCAGGTCCGAAAGTCCCACACCACCTGCCAGGTCTCCAAGCCCTCCACCACCTGCTCATGAGATACAAGTCGAGGTGCACGCTCCCCCTGCTGCTGCTGAAGATCCCCATCCTGAAACCTCTGCAGACAAGGGTAAGGGCAAATCGAAGAGCAAGTCCAAGGGCAAGGTCAAACCCAAGCATGACTACTCCATTGAAGCAGAGAAGGAAGAAAGTCTTCTAGAGTGGATGGCAGAGAATGAAGCAGTCTGGCGTCGTGGCCATAAAAATTACAAGAAACGCAGAGAGATCTGGGTTGCCAAAGCTGCTGAGATTGGTGTATCTGTAGAGCACATCATGGGCTGGTGGAAATCTTTGAAAGACTGGTATGTCCGGCTCAACAAAGTGAAGTCTGGTCAGGCAGTTAAGAGATACACAGACAGGGAGAAATTTGTCATTGACAAGTGCAAGTTTTACAAGACCCAGTTGCCATCTACCAAGTCAGCACCCTTGGTCTGCTTGCAGAGGACCACGTCTACCCAACCAGCCCATGTCAGTGAGTCTGGGTCAGACAGTGAGAAGGACGAAGAACAGACTACCCTCGAGGGCGACCTGGAGGTGGTGGAGAGGCAGGCTGCAGCTGAGGCAGGCCATAGTTCAAGGCTCGTGAGGAAAAGGAAGAAGGCAAACCAGGAAGATGAGTGGATGAAAGAGCTGAGGGACACGATGAAAGCAAACCAACAACTGCTCGCCCAGCTGATCCATGAGAAACCTGCCCAGTCCTCAGACCGTGAAGTCTTCATAAAATATGTGTCTGACAGCCTGCGTGTGGCACCAGCAGAGCAATACCACCAGTTGAAGCCCCGCATCTGTAACCTGTTACAAACTGTTTCCCAGGACACCACTTCAGCTCCTCAGCCTCCAAGGCCTGTCCAGGTCACGTCTGCTCCACCTATCCTGTACCAGCAGCAGCCAACTCCTCAGTACCAGCAGCCAGCTCATCAGTACCAGCAGCAAGCTCCTCAGTACCAACAGCAAGCTCCTCAGTACCAACAGCAAGCTCCTCAGTACCAGCAGCAGACTCCTCAGTACCAGCAGCTTGAGATTAGTCATAGTCAGCAGCCTCAACAGAGCCAACCCTCTTCTGCAGCTTCTTGTGGGCAGCGCTTGCCGGCATCCACCTATGCAAATCTACTGCAAACAAGTCAAGATGTTTTTGATGGGTCGATAAACCTCTCCTCGTTCAGTGTTGACAGCCAGCTCCTACCGGGCCCCAGCTCCAAAAGACTGAGCACACAGTCCCTGAACACACCTCCATCTCCTCATGATGAGAGTGACAACGACTTTGATTAAATAGTGGCAGCCAGCAGAAGATTACTATGTATATTTGGGAAATAAATGATATTTCAGTTTTAGCTACTATTTATTTGTTTGTGTGGAATTGAATATGAATGGAGATGGTGGAGTGAAATGTTACAAATTTTGTAATGAATAGTGTTCAAAAGAAATGGAAATACTGTAAAAATAGTACACAAGAGTATGAAAAAAATTCAATGGTATCAGTCCACATACCTCCAGGTAATTTACCCCCGGTCATATACTCCGAGCCATATGCCCCCAGGACAAATAACCCAGCCATATACCCCAAGACATATACCCCTAGCCATATTACCCCTGGTCATATTCCCGTAGGCTGCGATCCCCCCAGGGCATTTACCACTTCATACCCCCTTATACAGTAATTGGTAGTTAGATTATGCAGAAAATTTTAGTTTCTATCAATAAAACAGTTTAGCAAGATAAAATTCCGAAAGACTTTTCTCAACATATCAAACCTAAAGGAATGGCAAAAGTCAACCAATGCTTGTTTTTTCAGATTTTTATTTTTGTTTCCAAAACGTAGGTCATGACCTCTTATTTGAACAAGCATGACATGCTTGTTCAAATGAGGTGTCATAACCTATGTTTTGAAAGGAAAATATAATAAAAATTCAGTTTATAATAATTATGTGTATGATTTATGAATAATTACTGAGCACTTTTAATATTCACTATGAGCAGTTCTAACATGTACTTCATGTGCTTTCATCGTATTTGATAATGAAAAAAATAAATTACAATGAAATCTCCTATTGACACCAAAGTAACCTAAATAATTTGTAGTTCTTTACTAATATTTCGTGAAAGAATTCAATGTAAAGATCAACTCCCATAACATCCCATAACATACAATCAGTATTATTAAATAAAATCAGTTTTTATTGGTAATTTTTTTCAAATAAATCCATGAGGACGGGTAATTGACCGTGAGGGTATTTAGCCTAGTGGATATATGACCTGGAGGTAAGTGAGCGGGGGTAAGTTACCATGATAAACATTAATGCACGTTATGGGGATTTAATAATGGTTCAGAACACCTTGGCAATAGACAATATGGAACAGATTAAATTTTAATTTCATTATCAAAATTTATTTTACAAAACACAACAACAGCACAATCTTTACATTTCAATTATTTCATTACAACAATAAAACAGAGCAGCTTCTTGACTCCAAGTTGTCTAGACGTCCACCATCCCGTCTTGCCAGGGGACAGCACCTGCTGAAGAGTTGCACCAATGTTTTAACAAGTTCCTTTGCCTCTTGCCTTCCTTGGATGCTCTGTTGGGTGCCTTAACAACTTTAGTGTCTTCCAAGTTTTTCCCCTCTCGCCAGGCACCAGGCTGCATATTGCCATTCAGGCCTTGTACATCAACCAGGCGATTCTGAAGCACAGGGTATCTCGTCCGCATCAGGTTGTGTAGGAGCACACAGGCCTTGACGATGAGCCTTACATTATCAGGGTCATGGTTCATGGTGCTTAGAAGAACTTGAAATCTGTTGGCAAGGATGCCAAAAGCATTTTCAACCACTCTTCTTGCCCTTGACAGCCTGTAGTTAAAAATTCTCTCTTCCCTGTCAACGTTTCTGGTACTGTAGGGCTTCATCAGGTAGGTTCTCAGGCTAAAGGCGTCATCTCCCACCAGAAAGTATGGCACATCTTGAGTGTCGTGGGGCAAAGGCTCTGGCTGTGGCCATCCCGTGATGTTGTTCTGCTCCAAGCCTTCACGCAGCTCACTGTTGTTGTAGATTTGAGCATCTGAAGAGGAGCCATTACCAGACACATCTACCCACAGGAACTTGTAATCAGACGTCACCATAGCTAAGAGAATGACACTGAAGAAGCCTTTGTAGTTGTAGTACTCGGAACCGGAATCTGGGGGAGCCTTGCATGCCACGTGCTTGCCATCAATAGCGCCAATAACATGGGGAAAGTTCCATCTCTGGTACCAGTCATTTTCCAGTTGCAGCCAGCCTTCTTGAGTGGTGGGAGGTGACATCAGCTCATCCAGGTACTCCTGTACGATAGCCTCGCAGACTTCTCTGACAACATTGCTGATCGTGTTGTGGGGGACCCTCCAGGCATACTGCATGTCACGGTACTTGGCACCAGATGCTAGGTGACGAAGGGTAAGGGCAATCTTCAAACTTGGATCAAGGGGAGCTCTCCAGTTGGTTGTCTTCTTTGTAATTTTGGAGGTCAGCCTCTGAACAATCTCGTCAAACATGTGTGGAGGCATACGCATGAAGTTCTTGAAGGATCCTGTGTCTTCACTGCGGAGCTCCACCATCAGTCGATCATACAAGCCCTGCTCTGGTCTTCTACAGATCCACTCTCTCACCCAGATCTTTCTAGCTGCTCTTCCCCTCCTCCTTCTCCTTCTCCTGACCAACATATGGACTTGCAGCAGCTGATCAATCTGATTCTGGAGCAGGAATACCAGGACATCTCTTCTCTGGGTGTTCATGGTGACGAGCAGCTGGACAATAATGGCAGGACCTTGACGAAATAGCCACTATTATACAGCACCAATCATACGTGACTTCTTAGTTATACATCAGTGCCTCATCAGTATTTCATGTGAATTGCATACGCTTATTTGCGTTTTTTGTTGGAGATATATTCGCCAATGAAGATTTTTCTGAGTGATTGTCAGTGATTTTAAGTGAAATGTACGTGTTACTGGTGTGGAACATGAGCGATCTGTCTGTTATTCTTCAGTGAAAAACCATAGATGTACGTGACAAGAGCAACATTTTCACTAACAATCACTTCAAAACTACGCATATTTCACGCACTGTCCACGTGAGAACTACGCAGCACACGCATATATAACTTAAGAAAAGCGTACAAGTGCGCAAAGTCTTGCGTGAACCGATTTTTGAACTGTTCAAAACCTCGAATCGCGCATAAAGATGTTCTGGCGTATATCCACTTACAATCACTGAGCTTTCACGTGAGAAAAAAGGATGAAACACGCAAATGACAGATGAATCACGCAAGGCTGAAAATTTGTACGATTCTCATGCGTAATTCATGCGTTTCTGCAGTGTGACCGGGCCTTTAGACAATGAAAAGGGATGCCAAATGTGTAATCTACGCGTAGTGGAGAACCTGGCACATTTTCTATCAGAATGTCTGAACTACTGGCCAAACAGAATACGATTCACCGGTCGCATGACGGGATGGGAGAATGAAGGGCATGTGGTTGGTAGGTGACTCAAAGATTATTGGAGAGACTGGGAAGAATGGGGTACGGGATGTAACCAGGCAGATCGTCTCAGAGTGTTGGTTGGAGAGGGGAGACGTGGGGATAATAAGGCATTTGGGAACACAGGGCTAATCAAAGCCTTCTCACTTAAGAACCGCGACAAAGCGGCGGCTGGCCAAGGCCCAATGTGTTATTATTATTAACAGTCGCCGTAAAACCAGTGTTCTAATGTATCCCACAAGACATCATGTATGCGGGAAGGAGCTTTAACAAATCGGTCCATTGGCTCCGGTGGGCTGTTTGAAAGAGTTTTGACAGCTCCTAGTTTAACTGACATGATGATTGTTTTGACGCTAGGTTGTCAATAGTTGCTGTTGCTAAATAATAGAATGGCCAAACAATTCATTATAACGCATAAATAATTCTAGCGAGCTGGTTAGCGGCATATTTTACACGTTTTACTTGACTTCTATTTTGTCACAGCCGGACGAGTTGCCCTCGCTGAATCCACGTTAGTTATTGACACTACTTTTACAACGTCGATTCTGCCCTTTCTAACTGGCGGCCTATCAGCTTGTACATGAACTTCTCAACATGAAAATGATTGACGCGATTGCTGGGTTGTGACAGTTAACGACTTGTGCTCCGTCTCTTCTGATTGGCAGCTAACCTGCCGGTAGAGCTCCCTCTTCTGGGCTGTTGGATCGAGTTATGACAGCTCTGTTTAATTGGCATGCCAAGTGTCTTGAAGTTAGGTTGCCAACAGTCGCTGGTAAGCTAATGTCCAATCATATTCCATATGCCATCATGTATGTTTTAAAGGGCTGTCACACATTGATCCAACAGCCCATGTTACAGCTCCTTATTCAACTTAACCGGGATGTCCTTTTTTCGATGCTAGCCTCGCTGTTCAACCAAAGTTCTTCAGAATTCTGAATGATACGACTACCAATATTGTCTCAGGGTGATCATGTAACTGAACGATACTCATCCAGTTATCAGAGGTGTACTGGCTGCTCTTTTATTGTCGAAAGTGATTACGCAGCGTTCTGCTGTTACTTGACACATAGAGGATATCTAGTGTTTTTGAGTGGATAAGGGAATTATCTCATGAGTAACCGAGAAAAATGTTTATTTTATCGCGAGCGAAAATAACCATTTATCTCGGTTGCAGGTGCGATAATTTTCGGTATCCACTCAAAAACTCTAGATTTTCTTTTTATTATACGCTTTTTCGCTTTTTATAAGAATCTGATAATTCCACTGGTTCCAATCTTGAATTGATGCATGGCAGTAAACAGCGCATTGAATCATTGATACGTGGAAGTGATTTGATCGATACCCGGAACAAATAGCGTCTTGCAATCTGATTCAGCTGGCGTGTGTCCAGGCCAAACGTGACCTGAAAGTCCGTAATATAAGGAAAGGACGTACCAAATCAAAAACTTATTTTACGGACTTTCAGGCCATGTTTGGACTAGCGGGTTTCATGCATCAATTCAAAGTGAATACATGTTGAATTATTGCTGGAAATGATTGGTATTCACTCAAAAACACTAGATTTACTTTTCATTATACGTTTTTAGAACAAATTGATCACTTCCAGTGATAATCTGACTCCTCTTCACCTTGAAGGTATCACAGAACTCAATATTTTCCCATAGGCGACCATTATAACCACTTATGTGGAAAAAATATGATCGCATCACTTAAAATTAAATATTTAAATACCTACATAAAGTACAGACCTTCACACAACTTTCTCTGATCAGAAAACGGGGCGTCATGCAACAAATAAGAGAAAAAATGCACCAGGAAGTGAAGTACCGTCCTTGAACTCATTTTTTTCTGGGAATTCCCAACAAAAATACACAAATAGTTAACTGACTCTTTTCGACCCAGAAAATACTTAGAAAATCTCTTTTCTTGTGGAATATTCAGTATTGATGTAAAATCTAATAAAATATTTTAACAGTTTTCTCAAGCAATAAGTCTTTTTCTTGGAGTCTTATTTTAGACTATGATGCAATATCGAAGGCAGATCACTCTAAAGCAAATATTTAGTTCCGCGATACCTGAAGTGATGCTTTGAAAGCCGCCATTTTGATTGATACCGTGAAAGTGAAAATTTCTATATTTTCACACTGGGGGGTACTATATCTTTCCGAAATTTCTTCGATAATGTATCGTTTTAGCGTATAATAAAATACTAGATACAATGTATCCGTTCTGTTTGTAATACTATTATGAATTTGTTCTTGGAAACCTATCGGTGGCAAGCACCAAGCACTAATACTGATACCGATGACAGAAATGATGTACATCAAACTGAAGTGACTTTGTAATGAACATGGCGCATTTGATCAATCATCAACAAAAGAGCATCATCTGTCCCTTTTCCCATTGAGATGTTTGAAGAAGCTCAGTCATATCAAAGGGGCTGATGGGTCGATATGTGACAGCACCTCCTTTACTGGCTTGTTCAATGTTTTGATGCTAGGTTGTCAGTAATCGCTGTTTATCCAATGCTCTATTGCATTCCATGTCATCACCGGAATGACCAGATTCTCTGATAAGATTCCTGTGTGTCGAATTCTTCAGCACCGACCACGCAAATTCTTTTAATAGTTTTCATAGTAGAAAACTCATAGAACTTTTTCCAATAGCAAGTATAGAGGGACATACGTTTCTTCTTCAAAACCGTATGAACAAGTATCAAGGGCAACATCACTGCAAATTATGTGTATACATATACATGCCCATATACGTAAATTGGGGGCGCGGTGGCGTTGTGGTAACCGGTTCTCGTCAGATCACCGATGTTAAGCAACGTCGAGTCCGGTTAATCCTCGGATGGGTGACCGTCTGAGCGATCGATTCGGACTCCCGCGTTGTGTCCTTGGTCAAGGCACTTAACCCCTAATGCTCACATGGGGGCGCGATGACGCCGTGTACTAAGGCGTACTGCAAGTCGATGGTGCGCATGTCTTCAACCAATCTAACCCTGCCTGTGCTGCAATGCGGAGTTACGATGTTGTGGAGCTGGCAGCTTCTCGTTGTTGCTCGGTGGTTCTCTCCGGGTACTACTGCTTCCTCCACCCGTAAAACTGCCACGGTCATGATTAGCCATTGTGCATAAGTATGTGACCTTAAACACAAATAAATAAATAAATAAATAAATAAATAAATAAATAAATAAATAAATAAATAAATATACGTAAATTTAATATTCGAATAACCTCCTATGTTCCAAACACCCAGTAGTGTATGTTGGGTGAGTCACTCGTTGGTGGGATTTTCAGCTACTAAAACTCATTGTTTGGAATAAACACTGGAATTATAGGCAAAGTTTAGGCAAATGGACCCCTGCATTCAACCCAGAGGTCCCTTGTCTGATGCTTTGCCTGTACCCCTCACAGTTTGCCTGAGCTATCAATTATTATTGTATGGGTGGAGGCCCCTATCCGCGAGTGTTCCGTTGGTGCTCCTTTTCCCCGTACTGTATATGAATTGGGCGCTGTGTTTGTTGTGTCTTCAGTGGCGTAGATAAGGTGGATCCCGGGGTGGAGGGCGGTAGGATAGTGGATAATTGTGCTCAGCCTTGACATAGTCGTTAATAATTGAGATATATAGGGTAATATTTTTTGCCGGTAAAAAGGACGGTATCCGGTAAAAAGGACGGTAAGTGTATAAAAACTATGTTTTAAAGTACTAAATGTACATCTGAATGTGTGGAAAGTGATTATTTAAGGAAGCTTACTCAATAATAAATATAAAGAAGGAAGATTAAGTATTGTTGGTTTTATTGTAGACTATTTTCAAGACAAAATAGATCATTTCGCCATCGACACTGATCGACACGCCATTTTGTGCAAGGAAAACAGCGAAGTCGCTGAGGTGCACGGCGGGGTGAATATTATCATACTTGCTCGACGGAGGTGTAGCTAATTCCAGATGTTTCTGTTCACTACAAGGGGATTTAACAAAGTTTTTTTGGAGAGAAACCATTTATAGTTTGAAAATAGTCTACAATAAAACAAACAATACTTAATTTTCGTTTTATATTGCGCACGCTTCATTAAATTGTCACTTCACACTTTCAGAGGAACATTTAGGGGTAATACTTTTTGCCGGTAAAAAGGACGGTATCCGGTAAAAAGGACGGTAAGTGTATAAAAACTACGTTTTAAAGTACTAAATGTACCTCTGAATGTGTGAAAAGTGATTTTTTAAGGAAGCTTACGCAATAATAAGTATTTAGATAGAAGATTAAGTATTGTTTGTTTTATTGTAGACTATTTACACGACAAAATAGATCATTTTCTATCGACACTGATCGACACGCCATTTTGTGCTTGGAAAACAACGATTTCGCTGAGGTGCACGACGGGGTGAATATTATCATACTTGCTCTTTGGAGGTTTGGCTAATTTTATATGTTTCTGTTCACCACGAGGGGATTTAACACAAAGTGTTTTGGGAGAGAAACCATTTATAATTTGAAAATAGTCTATAATAAAACAAACAATACTTAATCTTCGTTTTATATTGCGCACGCTTCATTAAATTGTCACTTCACACTTTCCTAAGTACATTTAGTAAAACAGTTTTTATACGCCTACCGTCCTTTTTACCGGCAAAAAGTTGTGTTCAAGCTTTTTTTTTAAACGGGGGTTCATATTTTATTTTCAGTTTGCGTTTCGCCAAACACATGCCGAGGTGATAATAAATATTAAAACCATACATACATCAGTGGATACTAGTTCTTGCCCCCCCCCCCCCCCCCACTCCCATCATTTCGAAATTATGGGAAATGGATTATATATCTAGCGGGGCGTAGCCAGGATTCTGTAATGGTGTGGGAGGGGGCAATCATGATATTTGGAACTAGAGCTAGACCTCCCCAGAGACAAATTATCGTAAACAATTCATTAATTATTAATTCCAATTGCCCGCAATAGATTTGGAATGCTTCCAATTACTTGATGCCCAATCTTGGAGTGCAAGTTCCAAATAGCCTAAAGCGCCAGTGTGTGTCAGAGAAAAGCAGTAGGGATTGTGTTCAGATGCCAGTTTCAATGTAATCGTATGTGCTCACTGGGCAGGCAAAATACAGAAGGGAATTAACATGTACAGGGACTGGACAATAACACCAGACAAGCTGTCCGATGCAAAATTATCAAGAGGCATCTGAAAGCATTCGTTTTGCAGTTGTTTTTTTTATTACTTTGAAACATCCCGAGATATCCCGAGCTGAAAAAAGATCATACGATATTTTTCAGCAACTGAACCTTTGCATTTGGGAGCCCCACCCACATTCCACCACTGGGAAGAAGGTTAAATTGATAGACACTGGGGGAGATCGATCGTGGTGCCTCCTGAAGAAAGGTAGAGGTTAAAAACAGTATGTGCCAGTTAGCATTTTTTTTTTTTTTTGGGGGGGGGGGGGCAAACCCCACAACGACCTTCCAAATATCATGATTGCCCCCCCCCCCCAAAAAAAAAAAATGCCTCCTCCATTATAGAATACTGGCTACACCCCTACTAGATAAAAAAAAAACAATTTCATATTTTCGAAATGGTGAGGGGAGGGGGGGGGGGGGAGGGGGGCAAGATTGATACAACGCTTGAACTATGGAATTGTGCGTATTCCCTCCCACGAATGAGACTTTCCCAGAATATTTTTAATTATGGTTTGCATTTGGGGGCCATCACCCCCCGGTCTACCACTGGGAGATCACACATGGATTGGTGGAGTGAGAACAAGGTACTCCAGTCTTTATAGGCGCCTGTGAGTATCATTGGGGTAGGACATACAGGAATCTAGAACTAGTAACCACTGATGTGTGGTTGGTTTTAATATTTATTATCACCTCGGCATGTGTTTGGCGAAACGCTAACTGTAAATAAGTTATGAACCCCCGTTTAAAAAATAGCTTGAACACAACTTTTTGCCGGTAAGTGTATAAAACTATGTTTTAAAGTACTAAATGTATACAGCTGAACGTACGAAAGGTGACAATTTAATGAAGCGAAAGCAATAATAAAAATATATAACAAACATTAAGTTAATTTGTCTCTGGGGAGTTCTAGCCCTAGTTCCAAATATCATGATTGCCCCCTCCCACACCATTACAGAATCCTGGCTACGCCCCGCTAGATATATAATCCATTTCCCATAATTTCGAAATGGGGGTGGGGGGGGGGGGGGATCGACAACGCTGGAATATTTCAGTGGCTTGAACTATGGAATTGGGCGTATTCCCTCCCACCTTTCCCGGATATTTTTTTCTTCAAATTCTGAAGCTCTCAGATCGATTCTGGTGCCTTCTGAGGAAGTATGGGGATTAAAAACAGTAAGTTACGGTTTGCGTATTTGGTCCCCCACCCCCCGGCTCACTACTGTGAGCTCACACATAGGGATTGGTAGACTGAGCACAAGGGACCCTAGTCTTAACAGGCTCATGTGGGTATCACTGAGGTGAGACTTACAGGAATCTAGAACTAGTATTCACTGATGTATGCATGATTTTCATATTTATTATCACCTCGGCATGTGTTTGGCGAAACGCTAACTGAAAATAAAATATGAACCCCCGTTTAAAAAAAAAAGCTTGAACACAACTTTTTGCCGTTAAAAAGGACGGTAAGCGTATAAAAACTGTTTTACTGAATGTACTTCTGAAAGTGTGAAGTGACAATTTAATGAAGCGTGCGCAATATAAAACGAAGATTAAGTATTGTTTGTTTTATTGTAGACTATTTTCAAATTATAAATGGTTTCTTTCCAAAAAACACTTTCTGTTAAATCCCCTCGTGGTGAATAGAAACATCTAAAATTAGCTATACCTCCATCGATCAAGTATGATAATATTCACCCCGTCGTGCACCTCAGTGAAATCGTTGTTTTCCTTGCACAAAATGGCGTGTCGATGAAAAAATTATCTATTTTGTCTTGAAAATAGTCTATAATAAAACAAACAATACTTAATCTTCGTTCTATATACTTATTATTGCGTAAGCTTCCTTAAAAAATCACTTTTCACACATTCAGAGGTACATTTAGTACTTTAAAACGTAGTTTTTATACACTTTTTTTATACACTTACCGTCCTTTTTACCGGGTACCGTCCTTTTTACCGGATACCGTCCTTTTCACCGGCAAAAAGTATTACCCGATATATACAGTACAGATATATAAAGTACCAAAACATACACCGTATCAGTTAGACAGCTTATCAGGCATTTTTATCTGGAATTTCGTCCTGTAGTGTATTTCTTCCCTTGAAGCAATGTGGGCAGATTCACGACCGCCTGACTTCACATTTGACGTTAATTACATACTACTTTAAATTTATCTACTTTATCATTCTCCAATACTACACCATTTTCAGAAAGATATGCACTACTATTTGACGCAAGGGAAATTTTTTCTTGGATGTAACATGAACTCGGTTTCTTTTCGAACGTACCGACGGACCGTTTGAAGCCACTTGCGTCACATTCGTTTGGTGCAATTCGTTATATGTCCATCTAGTCCAGTTTGTCATCCATTTCTAGACACTGAGATGACAGTTTGACTAATGGGTAATTGTACTGAATGTAGGACGTCGCATTATTTGCGATCTACAACTTTTCCAAAGTTATTTAGCGCAGATTTGTACCTGCAGATAAGATCGCCCCGACAGCCGACAACAATACAGGCTGGGTCTTCCATTTCATTTTGTGACATCTCTGACTTCTTTTTACAAACTTTGCAAAGGAGCTAAGCTAAAGTTTGACATCTCGTTAGTTTTGTCCTGGAAGTATCATACTCTACGAAGCAACTGTCACTCACCGATGTTTTGGATCGTGCCTGATGTCAATTACACCACGTTTTAAAAAAGTATTCATCTGAAATTGGCCACCAATCCAAGTTTCTTCTGGTGTAACAGCAGAGGTGGCACCCGGATTACACCGATAATTGAGCTTGCCCTCCTCGGTGAGGAGGGGGGGGGGGGGGATCTAGCGTGTATTTTCTGACATGGCCTCAATAAAAGAGCCAGTTTTATCTGACGAGGAGGGAACGTAGCTCCCTGACCTTTCCCTTGGCGCTTCCATAAGTAATATGACCTCTGTTTTGAACATTACGGAGCACTCCCTTTCGCGCCACTTGCGTACTTCACAATTATCAGTTACACCATGTCAATATTGCCAATCTTTCGCCCATGTAACGCCGCGTACATTCGCTAGTATACTTATGTTGTATTATACATGATTTGTTGAATCTTGATTTGAAAGCAGATTTCGTAGTTGTGCGTGGTTGATAGGGGTTTGACTCACATCAATACATCAATGGCAAGGTACATTTTTAAGAACCAGGCAGGAACAAGCACGCAAAAATGAGTACACTCTATCTAGCAGCCTGCATGTTACATCCAACCCTCCAAAATTATCCACATGGATACATAATATATATTGACCTCCTTCCCATGTCTTCACACATATTAACTCTGTCCTCATTCAAATTCTCTTTACGCACGCAATGTGCTCGTGGCGTCATTTAGCCTCATGAATATTTTTCGACCTGGAATGTTGTCTATCAGCACCGGACATGGAATGTATACAACTGATGAGGATCTGATATAGCACTTTCAGTTGGTGGTCATGTTGACGCTGGCGACAAAGTACGTGTCAAAACATAATTGTCGATTTCTGACGTCGTTCTTCTGCCAACAAAGTAATACTAATTACAAACAACGTTGCCGGCTTTTACTTCCGCGTAATGGTACATCAGTTGGAAAAGACTTTCACCCCACTATATTACAATTATATGTTTGTAACTCCTAATTACGACATACTAAATCATAATTATGACATGCGAATGAACAAATTAGCTATAAGTAACTCCTAATTGTTACATACCAAGTCCTAATTATTACATACAGTGTCCTATTAGTAACTACAAATCAGGAAGAAAAAGACGTAAGTGGGTTACCTACTAGATATACCCTAATTTGATGTTAGTACCTAATATTTAGGTCATACCGATGTCTTAATTCGTTGTCCGACAACACTAATTTGTTGTGTACCTGCTAGCCCTCGGTACTCTTATTATATTCTCACCTAACGCATTCTGGTATCCTTTGGTTACTATTAGTAGTACGTAATGGTAGGTGATGTGGTGATATGGGGTAATCATAATGTTAGTGCAGTTGTTGTGGTTGTTGGTGGTGTAGTTGTTCTCTTTTATGAAGTAGTCTGTTTACAACTCACACTTCGACAACAACGACAACAACTGCATCAACAACTATACGAACCACCACTACACATATCACTAAAATATAAACCACAAAAAGTACAACACAAACAACTATCTTAACAGTCGCAAGTACGCCCCAAAACCGCCACTCACTTCAGTCCACATCAGTTCACAAAGGCTCACTTCAGTCCCAAATAGTACCACATAAGACCACCTCACTCCACGAAACCACCAGTATCCTCAGTCTCCAAATGTCCCGAAACCACTGTTACCTTGATTCCCCAAATGTACCTACCAGAACCCCCCCCCCCCCCCCCCAATTCCCCACAGTCTTCAGTGCGCAGATGTCCAAAAACTACTATTATCATGAATGCTATGATCTGGGAGCTAGGAGCTATAGGGCCAATAAAAGCTTCGATCGACAATCTAAAAAAGGTGCTTGGGGCCATATCACAAATCTGTTTATGGTACTTGATTCTGTACATTCCAAACCACATGTAACTTTATGTTTGTACGTAATCATCTCTTCGGTTCAGTTTGCAAGCGGAATTTATGTTCCTTGACCACGTGAAACGTTGCAAGATTTTATGTACCCCGGTAATAATCCGGACATTACGATCCTATTGTTTATATATAGGTGTATTTCGAGAGTGCAGTTGGGTGTAACCTGCAAGTCGATAGCGCAGACTGAGTTCACTCATTTTCGCGAGTTCATTTTTGAACCATCCACGCCTGGCTCTTAAAAACGTATTTGGCCATTGAACGAAGCAATCCCAAATCAACCACTCAGAACAGCGAAAGCCGCTTTCAAATCAAGATTTAACAAATTATTTTCAACCAGAATATATGCATACTAAAGTATTTCTGCTGCATAGCACACGACGAAAGATTGGCAAAATGACACAGTGTAAGTAAAAAATAAGGAATTAGGCAAACGTGACTTCAGTGACGTGAAATGGAGAAGCTGGTAAGATCGAAACATAGCCCTGGTTACTCAGATGTGTGACAATGGGAGGGAGGAGTCAGGGGCTACAGCACCCACCCCACTCCCACCGAGGAAAATTGCCCCTCTTTTATATATTGTGGGTTTGTCGGGGAACATTATCTCCGTCGGGAGGCACAGGCCACTCAAGGGAATCCGGACACTACCCCTGCTGTTACTTCAAGGGTAAAATTATAGCAGGTGGACAATTTCAGACGAATTATTGGGGTCGGAGATCTCATAAAATTCTGTAGAAGACATTCAAGATTGCTTTCTGGGAAATTATTCCCGCAGTTTTCAAATTTCAGCTTAGTAATTTTGTAAAAGACGAGGTTTGCAAAAATGTGACGTTATGGGTGCTATAAGATGATGTCAGCGACAGCCACGGCACTTGTTCTTCTAATGAACAAATTACCCCAGTAGACCAGCTGCCATCTTGATGTCTCTCGAAATGTAAGAACAACGACTCAAATATAGAGAGAAAACGAGACCTCGAGGGTAAAGAACCTGTAGACATAGTAGTCGACAGCATAGAGAAGGAAATATGCAATGCAAAACAATATTCCATCGGCAGCATGTTCACCTCATCTTTGCCTGTGGAAGAGGGAGATCAAATCAATTTCAAAATAACCGTGGCTAATCTGCACTGTTCTACTAAAGAATTAACACAAACGAACATAAACGAACACAAGTTGAATAAACAACTGCGCCATGATACGCCCGTTATTAATTACAAGAGGGAAGCACACAATTTGAGTATACATGTGTACTAAGCATTTTCAAGTTATTGTTCGACATGTGGAAAATTGCTAATATTTTGACGAAAAAAGTCCAATAACTCTGGAATGGCATATCGGACGTAGACACAAATACAAAGGGAGATTCCTTCCATCAACATATACTTGCCACCAAAAACTCATGAAAATTGCACTAAGCATTTTCAAGTTATTGTCCGACATGTGGAAAATTGCTTATATTTTGACGAATAAAGTCCCATAACTCTGGAATGACAAATCGGACAGCGAAACAAATTGAAATGGAGCTTCCTTCCATCAGCATCTACTTTTCACCAAAAAATTACAAAAATTGCTTGAAGCTTTTTCGAGTTACCGTACGACGTGTGGACGGACAGACGGCCGAACAGCGGTGTACCATAATACGACCGTTTTTTTCAAAACGAGCGTATAAAAAGGGGAACAAAAAGTTTTAAAAAGTTGAAAAGTGGTATAGGACGTGTGTACTGATATATACACCCGAGGGGGGGGGGGGGTGTTAGGAAAAAATTTGCAGACACCGATGCCGATTTTTTGTTTTTGACCGTTGACCGGTCGGAGGGCCCACCCACCCGCCCCATGTAATTTTTTTCCAGTTTTACAATTTTTTTTCCGGGGTTATCTGAACCACCCACCCCCACTAAATACATGCTTCTGCATCATCCTTCCCACCATACTGCACCATAACTAATTTTATCATACAGTATTGAGTGATTGACCTTGTACAGTAGGACAGGTCTTCAAAGAACATCCGTTTTATCAGACCAAAGTTGTCTCTTGACTCTTGAGGCAGATGGTCTCCCATAACAAATCAAATATAGAGTAAAGCTGGTATGTCCAGGTATGTCCATATAAAACATGGTCTCCAAAGGCATGTTAAGGCATGTTCTATTGTAATTCATTAACACTCTTGAATGTCATATCATTAACTTTTTACCTATAGTTATCTCTCCATGTGTTCAGACATGTTGTAGAAACCAACAATATATATGGTATTCAACAGAGTTCAGAAAGGTTTGTAAAATATCATACAAATTGTTGATTTTTTGACTACATGCATGAACCAGCATGGACTGACATGAAGAGAGATAATTGCGGATGAGAAAGTATACTTCAATATCAAAGTGAAGGGTGTTGATGCAGGGTCAGCTGGATCATTTTAGTAAGGCATGAGTAAGCCGAGTCACTTTAATTTATGGGTTTTCTGGGGTTTGGGAGAGTTTCCTAGTCATACTGAGTCATTCCTAAAAGTATTTCAATCTGTGTAAATTTCTTGTAACACTTGGGTAGAGGCATTAACCTCTTACCTAATATAGTGGCCACAATAAATGTAACCAAAATAAACCAACAACATTCAAAGTGGATTATATATCCAAATATATCCCCAGTAAAGCCACACAACTATGGATAACATTAGAACTGACTCTTCGGGCCAGTTCTAATGTTAGCCATACATGTGTTTATTTCAAGTAACCTTATTGAACAGTAATGGTTATATGAGAATTTTAATTTTTTTTTGTATTTTAGAAAAGAATGTTGGGTAAAGGGTTAAATATCATAAATTACTCAACCCATCAGAACCCATTTCGTTCTCCATTCATATATACAGTGGAACTTCTCTTGAGAGAGACCACCTTTTTGAGGAACCACCTCTTTTGTGCTAGAGCGTGTTTTATGTGGACAACACAGCACAACATACCATTTCGGCCAGACAAAAGTGGTCTTTCAAGACAGGTGGTCTGTCCCCTTTTGTCTGTCAAAAATGTTGGTCTCTCAAGAGAGGTTCCACGGTATGTGTATGCAAAAAGCAATGAGTTCAGTCATTTATGTATTTGTTTATTTTTTTGACGACGGTTTGGGTGGGGCATGGCTGGGTTGGGGGAGGGGATTTATTACTTATTTTAAGTCCAGCCCTAGAAGGTCTGGTACATGATTTTGTTGACACCTGTGTTTTCATATGTGTTTGAAATAAATTAGCAGTTCAATCAGGTTCAATGTTTAGTAGTTTTTGTGTTACATACTTCCTACAATGGCAATAAGAGTCATTGGTGTTTTCGTAACAGGTCTGGATACATCGTTGTACAAAATTGTTCCTGCAGCTGAAATCTACAACTGTTCCTGACTTCACATAATTGTCTTTGCTCCTCATCTAAGCCAGCCGATCTCACCAGGGTAAACATATTAGAAATTTAATCAAACGGAACACCCTCAAGATAACTTATCCTTAGAGTGCAGTGTTTGATAATTGCAATTAGTGATGCATTTTAACTTGCATTATTCAATAGGTCATACATTGTATCACTATAAGCCGAATCATAGCTCAGTCGCAATAACAGTTTTATAATCGTATATAACCCCTGATAACTTGAGTGTCTTTTTATTGGTTCTTGATTGATACTTCACTGATTATGGTATACAATTTTGCCCAAAAGTGTCTGAGGAAAACATTTGCAAGCATCGGAATATTTTTTTTTCCTCCTTGACCACCCACCCACCCCGGCATCAGTGTTTTGCAAATTTTTTCCACCCCCCCCCCCCCACATGATACACCTGGAACTTTTAAGCACACCTGAAATGCTTCATGACGGTGAAGTTGCTGTCGCTGATTATTATGTTTTAATGATTGTTGTGTCTTGCAGTACATTTCATCTAGTGAAACGTGATGTTTCTTGTTAATAGCGTACCCCAAACACACCCTCTCGTCCACGTGCAGCATGCTTCCAACGAATGTCACAAAACACACATCATCCACATGCAATATCTGGGTATAAAACAAGAGAATTTGTCACATTTTTATCAATAAATGTTGACATGGTAAGGAGGAGACTGCCAGAGGCACTAAGATGGCAAACCGTTGGCATTCATGCAACAGACATGTCATTAAAAGCTATTGGAAGGCAACTTTGCTATAGGTATTCTGTCATCAGCAGACTTGTTCGACAACATCAACAAACCAACGATGTTAAGGGCCGACCAAGGCCTGGATAACGCAAAGGACCTCTCCTCTGGAAGATCTGAGTTTGACAAGTTCGACACGCCTCGTTTGGCGTGAACCCTTTGCTTCAAGTGGGGTTTTGAAACGCCTTTGGCTCCCCAACATGCGTTGTGCAGCTGAACTGTCTGAAACTGGATATGAGGTCCAGAAGGATCATAAAGCGTCCCGTTCTGTCCGACCAGCATGAAAGACGACGTTTGGAGTGGTGTATGATACGACAACATCGGAATCTCAGGACGTGGATGAGAGTCCATTGGCCAGACGAGAGTAGGTTCATACTTCACGTCACAGATTGTCGCATGAGAGCGTGGAGGCATAGAAATACTGCTTATGTGCACAGGAACATCAGACCTACTGTTCCTTTTTCTGGAGGATCAGAAATGACCTGGGGATGCCTCTCTCATGATTGTAAACTTGATATGGTGACTGCACATGAGAACCTCAATGGTCATCCGTACATCCTGGACATTCTCAATCCGGTTGCCATGCCTTATTTTGACAACCGTCCGTTGTCTACTCGCCCTGTATTCATGGACGGCAATGCAAGATCACATCGTTACCATGCTGTGAGAGCATTCATTCAGAACAACGCTATTACAACAGTATCTTGGCCTGTTATGAGCCCCGATTTGAATCCCTTAAAAACACATCTGGGACTCTCTGGGACGTCGTGTGGCCATCTGAAAGAGAGCATGAAAGTAATGACAGTTTCTATTAACACCAATGCAAAACAGAACAACAACAAAAAAAAACAGGGGGTGCTTCATTAAGTTCCAGGTGTATATTTTACTCGTGTGAATTTTTAACCACTTATAGTTAGTATTTTAATGATTAAGAGGATTTAAAATGGGTTGTGTGACGCAGAACGTTTTTGTCGTTAATCCGCAGGTTGCTGTTGACTGGAGGCAAAAGTGGGTAATTAATTAGCTTTTTTTTGTTTTTTCTTTCTCTCATTTTCAACGATGTTTTAGCTGTTATTGTTGAAGTCGAACAATTCGTCCAGGACGGACACGTATTTTTTCGTCAAGTCACGTTCGTCATGAAAAACTTGACATCTTTTCTTTCATGGTTTTATTCCATTGTTAATGATCCTTGATTTCTCCAGGTCTTCCGTCAGGTAGATATATATCTATCAGCGATCAAGAATTCGCAGTGTAGAATTTCCTTCCTTTGGCCATTCACAGTTTTAAAGGTCATCTCAGGCTTCTGCAAAAATGTTTTTACAAACTTCTGTGATGGTTGTTCCGTATTTATTTTTCAAGAGCACCATCCCTCCGCTTCTGAGGCCAAAGATGTCACATCCACTAGATCAGCTGCCCAGATCGCATCCATTCCTCTGATCTACACTCTCCTCTTTCGAAATGGACGCACTGTGGCTTTGTGCAATAGCCATTGTTCCATTGCAACTTGTCAACAGCATTTTTTTCTTCCCCCACATTCCGAATCATTGCTTGGCGCCTAACGGTTTTTGAAGTATGGTGCAATCGAATTTCTCTCTTCATGGGATTCGCTATATTCTCAAGCCTGCACAATATGGTCTCATCGCAGAATCTCAGCTCGTTTCGCGTCCATATGTCGGTATTTCTGTCATAAAATGATAAGTGGATTCATCGGCTCTCTTGGTGGGCCTTCTCAAAGATTTAGGACTGAAATCAGCATCGAGTCTCTTCCTGAGTTTCGTACCGGATCCTGTAAATTGATGCATCTTGAAGGGAAGCTTGTTGATGACATGACTCATAAGACTGGAGCCGAATTGAGTCTTTATGGTACTGCAAATGGTGCACGGTCCTAAACCATCGGTTTGTTATTTTTCATCCTGACCTTACAAACGTTTAATAGATCTCTCATCCTCTTATATATTAAGCTGTATATTTTTTTATTTATGAATAATTCCATGATTTCACTCCTGTGTAGTATTGATGAACCATGACTAACTGATTGTGACCCAAAATACTTCGTTGAACCACTTTGATAGGTAAACAATTGAGGCCCCTTGGAGACTCTTGTTTAAATTACAGTTGTTGTATTTTTTTATTTATATATTTTTTCATATATTTTATTTTTATCTTTAAATTTGTTTCTAATTTTAAATTTCTCTAATATAAAAATGAATCGCGACATTTTCTCCTCAAAGATCTAATTACTTGCCATTTTAAACTATCAGTACAGTATCGATGCTTCATATAGTGTATGGTGTTACGAGTAAATGAATCAGATTTTGTATCCCCTGCAAACGCACAGAAAAGAGGAATAGATCTTGGGTTGAGTGCTACCATTGACAAAACTTGTAGCAATGATGTTCGCATTGCCCAAGATGCTGGTGGCCGTGAGAATCAGTACTGTATTTTGGATGTTATGTGACCCTTGTGTATGGAAACCCAGTAAGTTCCCAAAGGTGTCACCAGGTGCTAATTATGTAATCAATAACCAACTCCCGTGTCAATATCGTTCGCAGAGTAGTCGTATTGACAAGCATCCTCATCCTTGTCTCGACGACATTGTTGAGATTGACTTTATCGCCACACTGTTTAGGATTGTGAATTTCGAACCCATTCTTTCTTCTGTTGGGCAAGTACATGAGCAGATTATTTTTATCAGTGATGATGGGTAACGAATGGTACGTTTCATGATGCACCAAAATGCCATCTCTTATCTCTACTATCTTTCAATTCGAGTGGTGGATCTAATTTTGTGACTTAGTGTCATGTTATCACCCACCATGATCTGAAAAGAATTCTTTGTCGATGTGTTTTCAGCAATCTTCTAATAATTCTTCCGACTTTTTTCTCCTTTTCTCATTTTTTTCCATAGTTGCTGGTGAATATATTCGAAATGATATTCGATTCGACCACAGTATTCGTTTCGACAATTGGCTCCGAAATATCTATCGAATATCTTCAAATATCAACGCGAACAAGGTAATCTGGGTTCAAACAGATTAACTTGGTGAAAAAAATAGGCACTGAAAATTCGAAAATAGTCAGTGGTTAAATATTCACCACCGAGACTGCTTTGGTTTTCCAGTGCCTGTTAACTGCTAGTGTTTTTAGCAGATCCCGCAGCCTTACTAAACTATTTTGTGTCTATTGTCTCCGACTCAAATAGATTGGAATCATACCAACATGCATTGAGGTCATTGTTCAGTCCAGTTCTCCGTCGATGCATATGTACATGCCATTTCTCAGCAAGAGCAAAGATAACTAGACTTCATGATTCTGGAGAATCATGGCTTTTCCCGATGAGATTCCATGATTCTTCATGACCCCACAGTGTCTGATGAATTGTTTTTAACTGTCTCACTGAAGTTCCTTCATTGATGTTATGAGAAAGGTGAGTATAGTAGTGTTATAGCCCCCATATTATATTGAGATTGATATATCCTTAGTAGATAATTATATGAGAAAGATATTTTTTTTTTATTGCTGCATTTTCTGACTGGTCCAACTCTTTTGCACTCACTGACCTTGTTTACATCTTTGTTACACTGATATATTGTACATATAGCTGTTGATTGTTTAATTGTTTAAATAGGTCAATGACCTTGTTTACTTGAACTTTAACAGAATCCCCCAGAAACTAATAGAACATTGCAGAAACTTCTTCTTCTGGGACATTCTATTTGGTTACTATATAAAGGTTTTTCAACAGAATTCAACAACTCATTCTTACAAAGCCTTTCAAAAAGACTCACTTCAGTTATTTCCATTGGAGAATATTATTGTTTCAGAACAGTGCATTTATTATAGAAGCAGTGCTTCTTTGTGAATTTGGAAGATTGATTCCAAAAGAGAATTTTGAAGAGAATTTGTTCGTCTTGAAAAAGAGAATTTATACTTTCTGTGAAACAGAATAATATTTTGTGAAAATCCAGGATTCTACTGGATTATTTGGAAATTACCTGTGGCACCAATACTTCGTGGATTTTTACTCCATTTGAATTTTGCAGATCATTTTATTATATTTTATTGGAGACTGCTGAAATTTCTAAGTGAAAATTTTATTACAATCTACGGGATACTCTTTCCGAAGAGGCATTCTTGGATTTAATACATGTACCAGCTGGCAACTTTCTTCACAAGATTCTTCACCACTGGATTACTGGATTCTGTCAAACTGTATTTTGGACTAATTCTATAATTGATAAGTACCACTGTTTTTATTTTCTGTAAACCAATTAGTGTAAAAGATTTTTGTATCATTTTTTTTTTATATTAATTTTTTTAAAATTAAATTTCAGAATAGTTAAATTCATAGTTATTGTTGCTGATTCTCAGATTTCTTTCTGTTACCAATATCATTAATAATTCCACACCGTAACAGAAATTGGGGGCTCGTTGCCGAGATTGAATATTAGATAACGAGAAAATTGCAAATTGCAATTATTATTTTGGCTCACTTTCAAAACATTTAAATTTTGTTAGAAAATTTCAGTATCATTTAATTCATTATTTATATTCTGAGAACCAGCAAACCTTTTCATCATGGTATTTATTGTTACAGAATTTATATCTGAATTTGAAAGATCTCCTAGTTTGGCCCTTTTAGAATCTCTTAAGAAGGAGGATTTATTTCAACTTGCTCAGTATCTAAAATTGCCCGCCACCCCTGGTCTGAACAAACATAAACTTAAACAGCTCATTGTTAATCATTATATGGAGGAAGGCCTTTTGCCTCAGTCTGAAACTCTCCCCTCTGAACTACAACCCACTGATGCCCTTGAACTCAAAAAGTTAGAATTGGAATTAAAAAAGTTAGAAATGCAACAAAAAATGAGGGAAACTGAAATTCAGGCTCAAAAAGAAAAAGAGGACAGGGAATTAAAATTAAAAGAATTAGAAGCTCAAAAAGAAATGCACTTAAAAGAATTAGAAATTCAAAAGGAAATAAAAATAAAAGAATTAGAATCACAGCGTCAAGGCTCAAATGTAATTTCCCCAAGTAGATTTGATGCAACTAAACATGTTAGGCTAGTTCCCCCCTTTCAAGAAAAAGAAGTTGATAAATATTTTTTACATTTTGAAAAAGTGGCAACAAGTTTAGAATGGCCAAGGGATGTCTGGACTTTGCTATTGCAAAGTGTTTTAAAAGGGAAGGCCCAAGAAATCTATTCCGCTCTATCTTCTGAGCAAAGCAATAATTATGACACTGTTAAAGAGGCTATACTTAAGGCATACAATGTATGAACTTGTTCCAGAGGCCTATAGGCAGAAATTCAGAAATTATTATAAAAACGAAAATCAAACTCATGTGGAATTTGCCAGAGAAAAGCAAAATTTATTTGACAGGTGGTGCCATTCAAAAGAAATAGGGAAAGATTTCTCGAAATTAAAAGAAATGATGCTGATTGAAGAGTTTAAAGGAAAGATACATTCAGATATAAAGGCCCACCTGGATGAACAAAAAGTTGACACATTAAATAGAGCAGCAGTACTAGCAGATGACTATGCCTTAACTCATAAAATGAGTCGTAACTCTACAAATTTTTGGCTTCACAAGAATTCTTTCCAAAGTGGACCTAGAATTCTTCAGATAAATCTCATCCTTCCAATCATCCTTCCAATCCTCCAAACTTTTCACCACCCAAATTTAATCGGAAGCCTAATGAGAATAAGTCATCTAATGCCAGCCCTACACCATTACGACCCAGCAGTTCAACTAAAACTTGTAATTATTGTAAGAAACCAGGTCATTTATTATCTGATTGCTGGCTGTTAAAAAGGAAAAATGAGTCCTCCACTTCACAGAATGCACTAGCATGTGCTCCATGCCCTGAAAATTATGTAATAAAGCAAGATGCTTTAGAAAATTATAAGCCATTTATTTCTGACGGCTTTGTTTCCCTTGAGGGGGATAAGCACTGTTCCTTACCAATAAAAATACTGAGAGACACAGGGGCTACTCAGTCATTAATGTTAGAAGGCATTTTGCCATTTTCTGAAGAAAGTGTTACAGGGGCACAAGTTCTAATATCGGGTATTGAGTCAAATTCTTTAAATGTCCCACTTCATAAAATAAATTTAAAAAGTAGTTTAGTAAATGGGACTGTGACAGTAGGAATCAGACCTACTCTACCTGTAAAAGGTATTTCTTTATTATTGGGAAATGACTTAGCTGGTGACAAAGTCACTGTAGAACCTCAAGTGGTGGATAAACCGAGCACAGATGAAAGTATTATTAATTTGAAGGAATGTTTTCCTTTTGCCTTTCCAGCATGTGCTGTGACTCGGTCCATGGCAAAGAAAGCTGAGGTTGATAACAACCTTAATTGTGTTGATTTAAACAGTAAAGCTGAGGATAAGAACAGTCACAGAATTACGGATTCTGAAGATATTGATTTGTCTCAGACATTTTTGAGTCAGTGTGATGACTCCTCTAGAAATTGTAAAGAGGCCACTACACCTGAGAGTGATAGGCGGACCTCCTTGAATGTCATTTCCCGGACATCTTTAATTCAGGAACAGGAAAGTGATCCTGACCTTGCCGAGCCACGTGAAAGGGCTCTCACAGAGGCAGAAGCTCAAAACTCCCCTGTCTGTTATTTTAAAAAATCTGATGCACTCATGAGGAAATGGCGACCACCAGAAGTACCCTCCAATAGTGATTGGGAGGTTATTTATCAAATAGTTGTCCCCACTAAATACCGGAATGAAATAATAAGCCTGGCTCATGAAAATCCAATGGATGGACATTTGGGAATAAGGAAAACCTACTCTCGTATTCAACAATGTTTTTACTGGCCCAAGCTTCGACAGGATGTTGTTGAATTTTGTAAAACCTGCCACACCTGTCAAATTGTAGGAAAACCCAACCAGAAGATTCCTCCTGCTCCCCTTCAACCAATCCCTGCTTTTGAGGAGCCATTTAGTAGAATTATTATTGATTGTGTTGGCCCATTGCCTAGAACAAGATCTGGAAATGAATATCTTCTTACCATCATGTGTGCTTCTACACGATTTCCTGAGGCTATTCCTCTAAGAAATATTAAAACTAAGACTATAGTTAAGGCCTTGATAAAATTTTTCACGACTTTCGGTCTACCCAGGTCAGTGCAATCGGACCAAGGCTCAAATTTTATGTCAAATATTTTTCAGCAGGTGATGTATGAGCTCAAAATTAAGCAGTACACATCAAGTGCCTATCATCCCGAAAGTCAAGGAGCTCTAGAACGCTTTCATCAAACACCGAAGACCATGATAAAGGCCTATGGGGAGAATAATGAGAAGGATTGGGATGAAGGAGTACATCTCCTTTTATTTGCAGTCCGTGAAACTGTACAGGAATCTCTGGGGTTCAGCCCTTTTGAATTAGTGTTTGGACACTCAGTGAGGGGTCCACTCACTGCTTTGAAGGAGAAATGGCTCGAGGAAGAGCCACCTGAAATTTCTCTCCTGGACTATGTGTCCACTTTTAAGGAAAAATTGCACCAGGCCAGAGAAATGGCAAATAAACATTTACAGAAAGCCCAGAGTCATATGAAGACCTGGTATGATAAAAAGGCAAAATTTCGCACCTTTAAACCTGGGGACAAGGTGTTAGTATTATTCCCTTTAAAGGGCAATGCTTTACAAGCAAGATATTCAGGCCCTTATATTGTTAAGCACAAGATCAGTGATACTGATTATGTTGTTGAGACTCCCGATAGACTCAAAAATACTCAGCTGTGCCATATAAATATGTTGAAAACATATTATGAGAGAGAACCAAACTCTCTACCAGTCTCAACAGTCACCCACATGGATGAGCTGGAAAATCCTGTAGAGGATATTCATGAAGGCGGCGAAAATGTACCTCTAAAGTTACAGAACTCAGATGTCCTGAGAGATCTACAAAATAAAACTGATTATTTACTGCCTGACCAAAGAAAGGATTTAGTTGATTTAATTTTCAAATATCAACACTTATTTCCCGATGTGCCTAGTAGGACATCTGTTATTTTTCATGATGTTGATGTAGGAGAGGCAAATCCCATCAAACAGCATCCATATAGATTGAACCCTTTCAAAGCTGAGATCATGCGAAAGGAAATACAGTATATGCTGGACAATGATATCATAGAACCTAGCCATAGCAACTGGAGTTCGCCCTGTATACTCGTCCCAAAACCTGATGGCAGTTACCGATTTTGTACGGATTACCGAAAGGTGAACAGCCTCACCAAAACAGACAATTATCCAATTCCTAGAATTGATGACTGCATTGACAAACTTGGCCATGCTAAATTTGTGACAAAATTTGACTTGTTAAAGGGTTATTGGCAAGTCCCTTTAACAGAAAAAGCAAAAGAAATATCTGCTTTTGTTACCCCATTTGGGTTGTATCAATATAAAGTAACCCCTTTTGGCATGAAAAATTCTCCGGCAACGTTCCAGCGCATGGTTAACCACTTAATTGCAGACCTAGATCACAGTGAAGCTTATATTGATGATGTTATTATACACACAGATACAAATTGGGCTGATCATCTAAAGCATATTCAAGAATTTTTTGACAAAGTGACCCAAGCCAACCTAACTATTAACTTGGTAAAATCAGAATTTGGCAAAGCAACTGTAAATTATTTAGGTCATGTTGTGGGGCAGGGGCAGGTGAGGCCGATTGCGGCGAAAGTTGATGCCATTGTAAATTTTCCAGTACCAAGCTCTAAAAAAGAGCTCATGAGATTCTTAGGCATGGCTGGATATTATAGAAAATTTTGTTTAAATTTCTCGGATGTTGTCTCCCCTTTGACCAGTTTATTGAGCAAAAGGGTTAAGTTTGATTGGACTGAGGAATGCCAGAAATCCTTTAACAGAATAAAAACTTTATTAAATAATTCCCCTGTCTTGGCCAGTCCCAGTTATGAAGAGCCCTTCAAATTATTCATAGATGCAAGTGACAATGGAGCAGGTGGGTATATTGCCCAGGAAGATTCCCAAGGTATTGATCACCCTGTATGTTATTTTTCCAGAAAATTTCTCAAACATCAAAAGAATTACTCTACAGTAGAAAAAGAAACTTTGGCTCTAATTTTGGCATTAACCCATTTTGATGTGTATCTAGGAACCGCCCAATGTCCAATTGCAGTTTACACCGATCATAACCCCTTAACATTTATCAATAAAATGAAAAACAAGAATCAAAGATTATTGCGGTGGAGTTTAGCCCTTCAAGAATATAATTTAGAGATTAGGCATATTTCGGGAAGAGATAATGTTGTAGCTGATGCTCTTTCCAGAATATCCTAATTTAAAATGATATGATCGGTCTCTATTCACTTCAAGTGTATATATGTTTAAAAAAAACAAAAAAAAAATTGTGAAGATTATGGTGTGTATTGTAAACCAGTCAGAGTCTGCTAAAATTATGTAAAAAGTTTTCAGTACCTTCAAACTTTTTCTTTTAAGGCGGGGTGTGTTATAGCCCCCACATTATATTGAGATTGATATATCCTTAGTAGATAATTATATGAGAAAGATATTTTTTTTTTATTGCTGCATTTTCTGACTGGTCCAACTCTTTTGCACTCACTGACCTTGTTTACATCTTTGTTACACTGATATATTGTACATATAGCTGTTGATTGTTTAATTGTTTAAATAGGTCAATGACCTTGTTTACTTGAACTTTAACAGAATCCCCCAGAAACTAATAGAACATTGCAGAAACTTCCTCTTCTGGGACATTCTATTTGGTTACTATATAAAGGTTTGTCAACAGAATTCAAAAACTCATTCTTAGAAATAGCGGGGGAGGAATTCGCTAGAATTGTGCACTTGGTGATACCTTCCTGAAATTTGGCATGATGTAAGGGTAGGCATCAGAGATTTCAAAATCGATCGGCTACAAGTTGGCACCATCCTCTAGCCACCACTAGCAGCGAAATCCAAAATGGCCGCCAAGCGGATCGAAAAAAAGCTATTTTCGCCGATCGCACAACTGAAGCTCCAAACCTAACACCATACATGTGCTGTAATTGATGTGAATGATGGAGTGAAGCCCTTGGAACAAGTTGGGGGGAAGATTAATGGATAATGGGATCAGAATTTCCGTCGATGTGTGCGTCTGTGTGTCTGACTGTCAGTATGATCGTCCGTCCGTAGATAAATTAGTGTTGAATGTTTCTCGGGAATGCAATGGTCAAATGAACATGGTATGAGAGATTCCTGTCAACACATGAACAAGGGTACTCGATAGTATGCAGCAGTGGGGATACTTGGACATTTGATAATCCAATTAAAGTGACAGTCTATTCTCAACTTCCGGCATTTTCGATAGATTTATTTTCTAAGAAAATAAAACTATCAAATTTCTAGAGGAGTTCTGGTTCAATCTCAACACCATAGCGACACGTCTGCCAGCAAGGGCAGTGCTGGAATGAACTCGGGATGCATTAGTTCCCGTTGTTAATTATACAATGTTATCTTGCCAGTATAGAACATTGGCAAAATGGGACTAGAAGGGGTGAGTGTATGTTTGCAGTCATTCGAGGTACAGGAATATTTTTTGACTACAAGTAGTATTCTTCATTTTCGGCCAGTTAAGATGTGGTGTGTTCCAAGTCAGGATTAATGTTGCCGACACTTAATGCCCATCCCTCATGGTATGCTACTTTACCAGGGATATAGAGATATAGCCACCACTGGGAGCCAAAACATGACCTTTGATGTCGATGAGTGGTCGAAATGTTTTAGCGAATAACTTATCGAAATATGATCCGGTATGGCAATTTGATACCTTACGTTAGATTTATTAGATCAACTCAGGTATGGATTCATTGAGACATGAGTGCGCTACAAGATGAAGGATTTCCAAGTTGATTTGCTATGGAGTAGGAACTGACTAGTCACATGTGGCCTATGGCCAGAGAAAGACAAGGATACCATAGATGAACACACGGGTGAACGAAGGTATCAACTGTTGTACAGAGGCAAAATAGTTGGGGATATTGTATCATGCTATGCATGAATTAACACCGTCTTGTGCAGTAAATAACAGACTATTTTCCGAAATCTAAAACTGTATTCCTATACCCCGGACAATGTAGCAAGCCACATGGGATGAACATTTGTTAGCAAAATCAACTCAACTAGAAACATGACATGTGTTAACTGGCCGAAAATGGAAAAAAAAATACCAGAATAGGAGATGACTGGTCCTAACATGACAGTATACTACTCAATATTGTTACAACAGCCACCTTCACACTTACACAAAGGTGTGCACCTTAATCCAGCTTTCAAGCATTTGCAATTGCCCTTGCAGGCCTTGGCACAACTACAGTGGAGCATCAGTGCACATGCAGCACTTGCGTCTCCTAGGTGAGTCCAAAATGGGACCAGAATATTGAGACGTGGATTCCACTCCCATCCGTACTGTGATGGGTCTGGCACACATAAGTGTTTCTGCAGAGCACGATGCCAAATGAAAGATGACACAAGAATTACCCTTTTTACATGTTGATACAGAGCTGCTTTGGTGGGCGGGATGTTTTCCATAGACTTAAGGCCATGTGTGAACATATGCCGTCTCGCATCATTGACACGTGTACTGACACAACTGTTACTGTACATCTGTATGGTGAGTTTTTCGATATGCTGCATATGAGGGGAATCCTCTGAAAAGACTTGCGGATTCTCAGTCAATTCTATCATCATTTCAGTTGATGCGGGAAAATTCATCCATGCATTCCATCCTGTCTTCTTCCCAATGCCGAGCATGCTGGATGTTACATCACAACCTGTGAAGGCGTGGAAGAAAGTCAGGGCCTTACAGTAATCAGGTCCAAGTTGTGAAGCTATCTCATGAATTGGCATATCTTTATATGCCTTTCCAATTCCAAACCCAATCCACAGCTCACTGAGTCCAAGGTCACGGAATGTTGCGAAATGGTGCAAAGACAGAATGACGACATCAGAATCAACCGTGCGAAGAAAAGCTATTTTGTGACCTTGTGAGACTGCATGGTTGAGATGAAGCATCATGCGCGTGTCTGCTTCCTCGTGGTTCGATGGAGATATGTCACATAAGCTAACATCCTTATTGCATAGTACATATTCTCCTGATGTCGTTAACAACTGGTACTCGGATGTTGATGTTAATTTCAGCAGTTCAGCAGACAGGAACTTGAAAAATTCGTCTTTATTCTCACTAACTTTCAAGAATGCCTGCCAATTCTTCCCTTTAGGTAAAGGGACGTTCTCGGACACCCGTATCAACCTAACTGCTGTCTCACCGAGGCGTTTTGCTCGCGTCTGATTCTTCAAACTGCCTTCGGGGTAACAGTCATAGATCGCATCAACCCTTGTGGTGTTCGTGTTAATCAGAGATTCGATGTATGGCAATAATTGCAATCGAGCATATTCTCCAAACAGATCCGCTTTCTGTGGTTTGATTACATGGACTACAGCAGGCATATCCAAGATGACAACTGAAGCTTGTCTAGCTGCTGAATTCTTCCCTTGTGCAGGAATAGCTGGTAAACAATTGAGAATTTGAGATTTTGTCCCACTCCGTAGCTTACCTCTATCGGATAATGCTGGCGGATCACGTGCATTCTCGTGCATGAAAAACTCATCCATGTTTGAATCAGGCCGGGCTTGCAGTGAAACGAACATCTGGGTAACTATTGCGGCAGTTGCTTTACTTGACATGAGTTTGTCTCGGCCTTTGTCCAGGTTGGCTGGGGGTGGGTTAAGGAAGGTATATATATTTGCCTTGGGAATAACATCATTCAGGGGTACGGTGCATTCCACAAGCCTTTCCTTCAAGAAAGTGGAATATAAATGCTTGCCCCTTTCGGGTAATGACCGTAAACTCTTACTAACTTCGGGGTCCATATATTCACCAGTATCTAATGTCACCAGCTGACCACTAGTTTCATCATAAGGGTTGATAATGAGTCCCTGATTCACCAGATCGAGGAGAGATTTCAATTGATTCAGAAATTTTTTCTGCTCTGATACCGAACTTTCCGGGTGTTCCGTGTTATCTGATGATGTTGTGTGGAAACTTGCATATTCATACTCATCTATAACACGCAGAACTTCTGACCTTGAAAGCTCAATAACGACTTTCTCTTCAGCCTGGCCATAGAGACATTTTGGACCACTGTCTTCTTTGAGTAGTTGGATACTATGTTCTTGGCTCTGATCTAAACCCATCATACTGAACTTCCTCTCACTACGCTGGACCACAAAATGGCCTTCCATGAATTTGTTGTGGATTGAAGGATGCCGCCTGGGTAGCTGAGACATGTCTCTCAGAAATACGGGGACCCACCGACAATAATTTGTATGTCCTAGGGCAAAAAAGTAACTGCACAACTCATCGATAGAACACAGTGTACCAGGCCAGTTACCGATTCGTTGGTTCCGAACGAATTGACAGCTTGTCAAGAGAAAGTTCCGAACGATTTCACCCCAATAGCGCGCAGTTGGAGATTGTGAAAGAATCCTCTGTTCCCACATTTCAAATGACTCATGGGGCCCAGTCTGCTGACAGTAAATCTCATAAGCATTCTTTCTGAGGATCTCAAGCCAAGCTAGAGTGAGAAGATATGCCTGTCGCGTCCTCTTGACATGTTTCCCACCAAGTAGGGATGATGCTACACCGGGTGTGAATATCTTTGCGAGGTGAAACATTCGCTCCCAACCAGAACCACCCATAAGCTTACCACCAGCTTCTTGGGTGCACATTTCAAGATGCAGAAATCCAATCATACACACCATTCGATCCTCACCTATCTCCTCTGGGAACAGCCATTGACATTTTTTCTGCCTGGCATACAACGGACAGTCACCTTCAATGACAGGTATCTGGCCGGGGTTTACGAAAGCAGTAGCTTCCCTGACCACATACATAGCATGCTTCTGCATACTGAGTGAGTCCGCTTTCTGCTCACTGAAAACAGGGAATACCCCAATAACTGCACGAGGTTTGACATTGTCTTGATCTTCATGTTTTGAAAAGAAGCCTGAAAAGGTCACAGGGACTTCATCAAGCTGCCAGCTGCCATCAACCTTCCCTTTATTGCTGATCTGTGACACATGAGACAACCAGTCATTCTCTCCCACGTTCAAATCTGCATATTCATTGGGCCGTACATTACATTCATCTGGAGATTCAAGCCTGATGTCCCCACCAAAGTCTTCAACGAAAGGAACAAATGCATAGTCGTCTGGGAGTTCAATTTGTGTGTCTTCTGGAACATCTAAACTCAGTGGTGGGGGATCAGTACCCACATTGTCCCTGCTCAGTTGACCAATGAGTGTGATGGACGTACCATGCATATCAGATCTACCAGATACATCAATGTTATCAGTGGTTCCTATCGAGAAAACATTACGTTTGCAGTTAGCTGGGACTACAACACCTTCGTTCTTGAACCGCAGTGAAACAGCTCTCGCGAAACTCCTGCGAACATCCATTACGCGATCATAAGAGACAGAGAGTCCCATTTGATGAAAATCTCTGATAAGATTTTTCATACGATCATGGGCATGCAACTTCAAACCCACATAAAGAGGCATTGGAGTTTCTCTGTCACGTCTCTGGTGAACATTTTGTGCATGTTCGGAGCGTTTCGCTGAATTGCTGATCAACATCTGTGAAATAGTACAAGCCACTCGAGTCTTGGCATTAACAGTCTCATCATCGCCTAAGTTCTGTATACTACATGTGCCCTCAAGTAGAACTCTAAGAAGAGTCAGGAGTGAGTTGGGTACAGGCTCGCTCAAGCAATAAGATGAAAATGATCCCGTGAAAGGAGCTTGAGATATGAGTATGTGTTTACGCAGAAGAAGACCCACATCAACTATCTTTTTTGCCTCTTCCTCAGACACTATACGAGTTAAAGATTCGGACAACAAGGAGCCAACTCGAAACCTACTTGAAATAAACACATCTCTACCCTGTGTGAAGGCGTCCCAGCCATCGCCCAATTTCTGCAACAAATGTTCTTTGAATCGAGTGGAATGTATTTCTTCACTAAGCCAATCAGAACCGACTTGCTTCAACCTCCGACTGTACAGATTCTTGAGATCGACAAGCTTCATCGCGGAATCGTTGTGTTCAACAAATGTTATGAGCTCTGCCATAACGAGAGGGTCATAGGGCAGGCCTGACGCGGAATGTTCGGCGTTCTTCGACTTTTTAGATTTAGCCGCTCGTGCTTCATTGGCAAGCTTACAATAACAGGTTTTGTGATAGTAAAGATCACTAGCAGCGGAATCAAATGCTGCATTGACCCGAGAAAAAACAACCCAGTTCTCGGCTTCCTTTGCCATAATTTTGAGTTTATTGTTATCAGACATTGATCTGCAAATAGGCTCACTGCTGTCACCTTCGCGTTTGTGACAATAAACACACTGGGGCAGTTTCCTGTCACAGCCAGATTCAAAACTTGTCCGTGTTCTTTTAGGACTCAGCGTGGAGCAGGATGCCACTGCCTCATTTCGCTCTCGCTTGTGTAGCACGCGCTGTACGATGTGAGTCCGAATACTGTCACGGCATGTCTTATGATATATTGCCTTATTCGTCAACAGTGACATCGACATACACTCATCACTCTCTCTCATCAAACAATCAATGGTCAAATTATATGGAAGCTCAACGCCATTATCTAGGAAGCGCGTTATGTCTTCCTCAATAGCTTTATAGGCGTCATGAAAACGAGATTCTCTATACGGACGCATCAATTTCTTGGAACTGTCTTGCTGGCAAAAGCAACAACGTTCCCAGTCAGTACTAGTCCGTACACGAAGAGGATTCTCACTCATTCTGTGAATGATTTTTGTGAACAATCGCGTTCTCGAATTAATTTCGACAGACAAATCAGAATTGCTTGCGGAATTACGCCAAACAAGAGATTGTATGGCAAAGAGACTGCTTCATAAAGAGCGTTGTTTCTCCGGGATCAGCGTCATTCAGGTTTGCCTGAATGACGCTGATCCCGGAGAAACAACGCTCTTTTCAAGTTCCAAGAAATTGATGCGTCCGTATAGAGAATCTCGTTTTATTCTACATCATCTCCCACGTCTGTTTCCAACACGTGCGTGGATCAGAGTTCACTTTCGCGCCCTTACAATCGGATGTATAGTCGGTAGACCGTCGAAAAGGAGGTTCCCTTCAGCCGCTGGCGGCCATTTTGGATTGTGCCGCTACTGGTCGCCACCGGTCGGTGTCAACTTGTAGCCGATCGTTTTTGAGAACCTCATAGCCTACACTAACAGTGTGCCAAATTTCAAGAAGGTATCACCAAGTGCACAATTCACCTGTATGTGACGAATTCCTCCCCCGCTAAAAGCCTTTCAAAAAGACTCACTTCAGTTATTTCCATTGGAGAATATTATTGTTTCAGAACAGTGCATTTATTATAGAAGCAGTGCTTCTTTGTGAATTTGGAAGATTGATTCCAAAAGAGAATTTTGAAGAGAATTTGTTCGTCTTGAAAAAGAGAATTTATACTTTCTGTGAAACAGAATAATATTTTGTGAAAATCCAGGATTCTACTGGATTATTTGGAAATTACCTGTGGCACCAATACTTCGTGGATTTTTACTCCATTTGAATTTTGCAGATCATTTTATTATATTTTATTGGAGACTGCTGAAATTTCTAAGTGAAAATTTTATTACAATCTACGGGATACTCTTTCCGAAGAGGCATTCTTGGATTTAATACATGTACCAGCTGGCAACTTTCTTCACAAGATTCTTCACCACTGGATTACTGGATTCTGTCAAACTGTATTTTGGACTAATTCTATAATTGATAAGTACCACTGTTTTTATTTTCTGTAAACCAATTAGTGTAAAAGATTTTTGTATCATTTTTTTTTATATTAATTTTTTTAAAATTAAATTTCAGAATAGTTAAATTCATAGTTATTGTTGCTGATTCTCAGATTTCTTTCTGTTACCAATATCAATAATATTGCCATACCGTAACAGTAGTCTCAAATGACGCAGTTTGATAAAAAAAATGTTTAGGTAAAAACCATCATTAACGGTGGAAGGGATTAATATCAATATCGTCGTCCAACGAGTCAATGACCGACAAAAGTAGTTATGTTTGTTTGACACATACCCATTGAGTGCTGTGTCTATTTGAAAATGGTCCATTTTATCTCAAATGTATCCAAAATATTGATGTCTGGCACTTTGTAGAGGGTTAACAAGTGCTAACAGGAATATTTATTCATGCAACTTGTAATGTCACACCACGAACTGCGAATGGCCATTTTTTTCTTTAAAATCTACAGGATGTTTTCAGAGAAATCCAGGGAGAACATGAATTTTAAGCTTTTCATAGGTACCATTGTTTATCCAGTCCAAAAAGGGTTAAGTGTTGTTTTTTGAATACTCTTATTACTTCCAAAAATAATTCTCAGTGACTTCAACTTCCTCTAATTTTGATCTCTCTCCTCAACTTCGGGTGCTGTGGGTACGCAAACACAGCCCATTTTATCAACATTTTGATGTTTGAGAACCTGCATAGGGTTAACAAATGCTTACAGAAATATTTTGTATATGCAACTTGTAATGTCACACAAAGATCTGAGAATGGCCATTTTGTCTTGAAAATCTAGGAGATGTTTTTAGAGAAATCCTCGGATAACATTAATTTTTAACCTTTTGAGGGGTATCGCTCTGTAACCAGCCCAAAACGGGTTAATGCTTGGTTTTGCGAATACCTTCATTACTTACAAACATGATCGTAGGTGAATTCCACTTCCAATGGAGGAGGTTTTGTTTATCTCGCAGGTACACATTTGGTGTTATGGTTTTCTCCAAAAGCCTTCGCTTGGCCAGCTCTGGAGGGTTAACAAATGCTTACCGAATTATTTTGTCCATGCAACTTGTAATGTCACTCGAAGACCTGCGAATGGTCAATTTTGCTTGAAAATTTTTTTTTTTGAGAAATCAACAGAAAACTGGAATTTTAAGCTTTTAAGGTGTATATCTCCTTAACTAGTCAAAAATGGGTTAAGACCTCGATTTTTGAATACATTTACTACTTACAAAAATGTTTCCCTGTCAGTTTTACGTCCGGTAAAAGAAGTTACGTTTCTATGTTGTATTCCCATTTGATGTTGTTGTTGTTCAAAAACAGACTATTTTTTCAAAATTTTGACATTTAGCAGCCCATGGAGGGTTAACAAATGCTTACCGGAATATTTTGTCCAATCAACTTTTAATGTGACACCATGACCTATCAATGGCCATTTTCTCTTGAAAACCCTACCAGTTGTTTGTAAAGAAATCCAGGGAAAACATAAATTTTTAAGTCTTTGATGGGTATCACTATTAACAACCACAAAATGGGTTAATGCTTGGTTTTTTGAATACCCTTATTACTTACAAAAATGGTCTTTGGTGAATTCCACTTCCAAAAAAGGAGATTATGTTTATTTCTCAGGCAGCCCATTTCAACAAAATTACGATGCTTGGCAGCCTCTAGAGGGTTAATAAGCACTCACCGGAATATTTTGTCCATGCAACTTGTAATATCACACAAAGACCTGCGAGTAGTCAATTTTTCTTGAAAACCTACAGGACGTTTTTAGAGAAATCCACAGAAAATGGGAATTTTAAGATTTTAAGGGGTCTCTCTCTTTAACCTGACCAAAATGGGTTAAGACTTCGACTTTTGAATATCCTTACTACTTAGAAAAATGTTTGCGTATAGATTGTGCGCTCGATAAAGGAAGGCAGTTTTCTTTCTGGCGTACCCATTGGGTGCTGTTGGCACCCAAAAACAATCCTTTTTATCACAATTTTGACTTTTAGCAGCCCGTGGAGGGTTAACAAATGCTCACCGCAGTATTTTGTCCATGCAACTTCTATTGTCACCCCAAGGCCTGGGAGTGACAACTTTTTCTTGAAAATCTACAAGACTCGTTTCGAGAAATCCACGAAAAACATGAATTTTTTAGCTTTATGGGGGTATTGCTGTTTCACCAGCCCAAAACGGGTTAACGCTTGGTTTTATGAACACCCTTATTACTTACAAAAATGATCCTCCGTGAATTCCACTTCTAATAAAGGAAGTTATGTTTACCTCTCCGGTATCGTTTGGGTGCTATGGGGGTCTGAAACCGGCCCATTTCATCAAAATTTCGATGTTTGGCAGTCTGTGGAGGGTTACCATATGCATCGCCTAATATGTCGTGTGTATCAAAGGTCGTGTCATGCGTAGGTCTAGCAATGATGAATGTTTAAAAAAATCTAGAAGACGTGTTTCGAGAAAGTGCCGATAAACCCCAATTTTGGCAGTTTTTTGCCAATTCTGGCGAAATAAGGGTTAAATTGAAAATTCGGCTTCGGTACATTTTTAGATTTTTTGCCCCTCTATGCATGTGCCAAATTGTGTGTGAAAATCGGTTCGAAAATGGCTTCTGAGTCGGAAAATGTGTGGAAAAAAAAAAAAAAAAAAAAAGCCTAAATAATAATCCGTAGAAAAACAATAGTCTTATCCAGAGGGAAAAGCCTAAAAAAAAACAAAAAAAAAAAAAAATGATAATCCGTAGAAAAACAACAGTCTTTTCCAGAGGGAAAAGCCTAAAAAAATAATAATCCGTAGAAAAACAATAGTCTTTTCCAGAGGGAAAAGCCTAAGAAAAATAATAATCCGTAGAAAAACAATAGTCTTTTCCAGAGGGAAAAGCCTAAAAAAATAATAATCCGTAGAAAAACAATAGTCTTTTTCAGAGGGATAAGCCTAAAAAAAATAATAATCCGTAGAAAAACAATAGTCTTTTCCAGAGGGAAAAGCCTAAAAAAAAAAAAAAAAAAAGCCTAAAAAAAAAAAAAAAAAAAAAAATCCGTAGAAAAACAATAGTCTTTTCCAGAGGGAAAAGCCTAATAAATGCCCGAGTGTTGTTTCAGACACAGGGATGATACGTATTTTAAATGAAGACTCACTAAGACGCATGGAGAATATGGCACAAACTGCTCACCAGAGAACGCACGTTATCAAATTCTGGTCTGTCTTCGTGCAAAAGACAACCTAATAATGTGTTGTTTGTGGCATGTTAACTATGCATTGGATTTAAATGAATTTAAGTCCGTTTTGCTTATTTTGTTGGTGACGTGATCGCCGTAGTGGTGACTGAATTTCGTAAGATCTTGAAAGGAAGTTCGAACTTCTCTGATCCACTGCCTAGGGAGTTTCAAATAAATTTGCGAACATAGAAAGAATCCCCGTAGAAGTCTCATTCAGTGAAGCAGTGCATGTTTACTAGTAAAATAGGACCCAGTCACGAATGCTTGGGATGGAAGTCCTCTAAAATGGGTAACGTGGGTATAAGCGATTGATTAGACTTATCTTTATCTCGAGGTTATGGCCACGCCATTGTTCATAAATATGTGACTTTAAACACCAAACAAAAAATAATTGAATAAAAACAATCTTCGTTATCACGAGTGTAATATTATTTACGTCAATTCTGTCTTTCCAATAGCAGATCATCAAAGTTTATGAGAAACTAGACAAATTGTTAGAGATGCTTCACAAATTGTTGACACTCTTTGGGGAAGTTACCTGCAGATCGAAATGAATATATAATTGTCATCTGCTATTACTTTACAAAATACGTAAAGGCCTATGCTGTCACTGATCACACAGCTTCAACTGTGGGTGACAAAATTGTAAGAGAATTTATTAGTCGATTCGAGTGCCAAAACAGCTTCACTCTGATAAGGGACGGGAATTTGAATCAGATTTATTCCCAGTCTTACTTGAAAAGTTGGGTGTGAAAAAAATAGAAATACTCTGTACCGACCTCAGTCTGATGGCCTGGTTGAAAGATACAATAAAACTTTAAAATCAATGTTGGCCATTTATGCAAATAAAAACACGAATAATTGGAATGAAAATTTGCCAACGTTCTAATGGCTTATCGATTTGCTGTTCAAGAGAGTACTGGCTATTCACACATTTGGACGAGAAAATTTCATGTTTTTGGTTTGACTGTTGGTGACTCTCCTGGTTCTCTCCCCTATACATGCCGCTTTGAATATATAGAATGGTTACAAAGTGTCTTAGAAGACATGTATAATCATGTCTGCCAGAATCTAAAAAAAAGTGGTTTAACGGCAAAAGAAGTATTATGATAGGGGTTTGAAACCGCGGAAGTTTACAGTTGATGAGTTTGTTTGGAGATGGCATCCACCTTCTACTAAGCCCAAACAATTATTGAGCTGGATAGATCCATTTAAGGTGATTATAAAAATAACTGACATGATCTATGAACTACAAAGGTACCCTCTTAACAAAGTGGTTGTGATACATATTGACCAATTAAAACCATATAGGGGAGAGTTACCCCCTAGAAATCGGGAACCTTGTCTTTCTGAAAATATGGGCTCTAACCCAGTTTTATTTGGAAGAGGATGGTGGTGACCTTTAGATTATACTTAATCCTGTTAGTGACGCTGTGGTTTGTGCACCCCAGAACCCCAAATAACTGGGTGTGGCAAATTAAAAAAAACACACAACTCACCCTAATGAACAAAACTGTGTGAAAATAATGAACACATGTTGTTTAGTGTTTTTGTTTTCTTAGGCACTTGACCTATAAGTGTGCAAGAATTAACCCCCTGAACCCTCGTTTCCTGGAATGGTATCGCTTTGTGTACACTTATAATGAGATGGGTCAGTCCAATATCATTATACATGGAGGATAAAATAATAACTGCAGTCTGCAGCCGCCTGGCTGCAGACCGCAGTTATTATTTTATCATTAATGCCTCGTGTATAGACCTCTTACAATAAGACAAAAATGGGAAGGAATTATGCCTTGGACACAAAGGTTACCTTGCAGGGAATACAATTTTAGATGGGGACCTTGCAATGGAATGGCCAGAGGGAAACCATTGGGAAAACAAATTCATATTGACATCGTGAAGTAGTGGCAGTGCCCTAATGTTGATAGCAAAGTGGTCGACACAGATATACAGTGGCACATCATAGATAAACAGAAATAAGTGCAGAGCAGGCAGCAGAAACAGTGAAAAATGCTAAATCCGTGGAAAGAAGAAACAACAAATACCCAGACCCAGAAGGATTTTGTTGTCCGAAACCTAGGACATGTAGGTAAGAGAGCGAAGAAGCAGCAAGGAAGACAAAACGAGAGGTTTTGGAAAATATGAACAGCCATCATGACTTTTCACATTCATATGTACAGGCTAGAGACGTTCATGCAGTGGTATTAGAAGATAGTGGTGTTGAGAAATAAGTTCAAATAACCTTGCCTCTTGTGGAAATAAACATAAGAAACAAAAATGTTTAGGGTGGGAGAATGTGTTGGGACAGATTTTTGGTTATCGATCTTTATCTCAATTTGCCAAGTTGCAGATTCGTCTTTACTTAATATTTACGTAATTACGGCGTATAAGTCCCTTTTCTCCAGAATTGGTTAAATGTTAGGACATTTTGGAAATAGTCTATCGATTCTAATATTATAGACCATGTATTCTAACGTCAAATTTATTGTATTTGTTTAGGTTTTATGTAGTTCTCTATTTCAACGGTTTAGGCAAACATTTTCTACAATCCGGTCACCGATCAGACTCTCCAGGTTGATATGGCCAATAAGTGCCTGGTTTGTGAGAGAGGTTCGGCGGCAGAATCACATGATCTCACCCTGTTATTGTATTGGTTGGTATTTATTTTATAAGCCATGTCGTGGCCTGTTTATGTTGTTATGGCTGTTGTCAAAGAAAGAAACTCCTGGTTAACTCTACTGCCCTCTTCCAAATAACTTCTAATTTCGAGCCATTTCGGGTGGATAGCGTGCTTTTGATGAAACAATGCTAGTTCTAGTCTTCTTCTGGCTACACCATTGTCACAGTTCTGTCATTAGGATGAGTAGACGTTAAACCATATGGTTCTTCTGGCTTGAATTAATTCTCCATGAAATTGCCCCAAGCTATCCAAAATAATTTCCTTGAAAACATGTGGGGGTAGTATATATGGGTACTTTTGGCCCAAGAAACATTAACTATATTTTCAGATTATATCAAAGTGATAATGTACCTTAAATTGTGGAAATGCTCAACCCAAGTTTCCTATGGTAATGTGGTAGTATAAGGGAGCACTTGAATTCCCATAACTTATAGCCAAAAACTAGATTTAGACATTACTTAATTATAACAGTTGTTTTATGATTTGAAAATAAACATATATATATATATATCTGGAAAACCAGATAGAGGCGGTCACATTCCTTTCTTTTTAAAAATGGACGCTGTATTTACTAATAAAATTTAGAAGTGCCTTTAATCTTCAGTGCTGAAATTTTTGCAATACTTTCGAATATTTTCACCAAAAATGTCAGATAAATATATCATTGGTACCAATTTTTTTTCTGATTGTTACATCTATTTTATGTAATATATTCTGAAATATAAGGATAATGTATTTGTACAGCGTTTTCGTAACGCTCCACTATTTTCCAGTTGTTCCGGTTCACTGGTCTGGTGTGTTTAAATTATTAACCGATTAACCGATGCTGCAAGCTTTTCCGGTTATATTTTTTACTACCAGTTAATCGCTCAACTGGGACAAAATTATTGAAATATTCAGATAATGGGAAATACACGGGACGTTCGCTAATGTTGCATGATACTTGGGTGCGATCATTACGCCCAAGTACTTTCCGCAAGCTTTATTTATTTAAGTCACTATATCTCAAGCCCTAGGATTTTATGCAACATGTTCATACGCTAAATTCTGTTTTTTTTCTAATTTTGTCTGAGTCAACTAATACAAAATACACAATATTTCCATTTTGCTTCTGGCGGTCTTATCACCTTTTCAACATCACACATACAAGTGCTAATTCTTTGTTCGCCAGTAAGGGGTGTTTAATTGGTAATGGAGTAGTTTATAACAGAGAGTTGAACCGGTTACACTATCCCCCAACTATTTCAACAATACTCTCGTTTTGGTTTTGTAGTATGACCCAACTGTGGAACTATTTCTTTTCCAGGAAAATGACTTCGCCAAAACATGAACTAATTATTGCCGCCATTGATTTTGGAACAAGCTTTTCTGGATATTCTTATGCATTTAAAACATATATTGATAATGGGCGACCATGTTGCATGACCAATCGCTTATCAGTCGGAGAACACAGTACAACCAAAGCACCGACATGTTTGTTGTTCAACAATGATAAAAGTTTGCATTCATTTGGTTATAAGGCACAGGACAAGTATGCAAAACTGCGTGCTTCTGGGGCACACAACTCATGGTACTTTTTCAGCCACTTCAAGATAGCGCTACATGACTCACGGGTAAGTTATGGTAAATGTGAAACTATATTGTGTTTTTTTTGGGGGGGGGGGGAATTATGTAAAAAAACTATGGCTTTTTATTCTTTTAGAATAGATTTCACATTCAGGTTGATTGAACAGGCTGGTTGATTTAATGTTCTTGATCTTAGTTTGTATTAGAGCAGGGAGGATGTGGGATTTACACTGCGGTTGCGGACTCGGGTTCTTAAATAAAGAAAAATTCGGTTGCGGTTTCGGTTGTCCATGAACATATGGAAACTATCCATATATACCTATCAGATCGGCCCTATAATTACAACTTCATCCACTAACAACTAACAAAACATATCTTCTGTTGATTAAATCAGTTGAATAAATAATTATACCACATCTATGGCTGAAATGTTATAAAATGCCAAGCAAACCAGGCACCCCCCCCCCCCCCCCAATAAACAAACGAACTGCGTTTAGGATAACTCGACCGACCCTAAAAAAGAATGCCGACCTTCAAAATTTTGTCAAGTAAAAGACGCTCATTTAGGTCATTGTAACCCTAAATTTCAACTGTGAATTTGAAACCGACTTTGATGTTCAAGCTTTCAAAGTTACATGTAGGAACAAATATATTGGACATTTTACAATGTTTCAGCCTTGGTGTTGACAGGTCATGAGTATTAATGAACATCGTGTTGAGTTTCGTGTATTGATACTGAAAGCCTCAAATCTTGGCTTACTGTCTTGAGAATGTCATTGGTACAAGTATAGTGTACAACAGTTTTGTTGTTTAATTTCATGCAAACGTATACAGAAATTATTCGATGGGGCCAGCAGATTCGTAGATATTGCATTTATTATAAAGTGAATTGTGTGGTCATTCTGGTAATTCGATATTACGCACAGGGTCTTAAAACGCACTGGGATTTTATTAAAACTGAATTTGCGGTTGTATTCTTGGAGAGCGGTTGCGATTTTCGGTAGTCTCTCACCACCGATCCCGACCCGTGGTTGCTGTTAATCGCCCAGCTGTAGTTTATATCATTAATCATTGCTGTTATTTCTTCTCTCATGCCATAACAGTGTAAGTATTTCCTGATTTTGAACAGTGCTTTAACTTCACTGAAGATAATGACTAGTTTTACTACAGTTCATTCTGCTTTGTCGCCACAATATAGCCATTCTAAATACACCTTGTACAGCTCTTTTACACCTAGCTTGTTTCAGGTCCATCAAAAAGGAATCCCAACGAATCACTCTTCGCATCGACCGAACCTTCAGACAACTTCTCAAAAAGACCATACTTCTCACATTATTTGGTTCCTTCATTGAACGAAAGCGACTGAATTCGTTTCAAACTGCCCCATTGACACGAAGCACCACAAGAGGCAGAATTATTTAAAAATCAAAATTAGGTATGTCCTGTTGCATCCAGTATCCCCTGACCAGAGTCACAGTGACTGCAGGGAAGAAAATGCAGGCGAGAGAATGATCACTCTCCTCATTTTAATTTTGTGAAAGTGAAAAATTCAGGATAATGATTTAATCCCAACTATGATGATGACGCAAACTGACCAGCTTCATACACGAAAATGACCGTACAAATATTATTTTTTCATTTGTGCTCTAAAAACACAGCTTATGACCCCTCATTGGAACGAGCTCATTGAGATCGTTCCAATGAGGTGTCATAAGATATTTTTAAAGCAAAAAATGAAAGATTTTAGTAATGCGAGATAATGTTTTGCAAGTATTGTTTCCAGTTGGGTCAGGTAACGGGTGACTGAAAAGGAATATATACCTTGATGCTTAGACATAATTTCTACACACATCATGAAGGCCAGTGAACAACTGCTCCCTAGTGATACGTTTGGAAGAGTGATGGCGAGTGAGAGTGATCACCCTCCTTTCCTGTTAGTCCCTGGAGTCATCCAAATTCACTATCACCAATATATTGACACGCCCTCCACCCTTTATCCCTTGTCCGATCAAGATGAATGTTTTGGGAAAATATACACTTGGAACAATTATAGTTTTGTTTCACTCTGAATATCAAAGACAAGATTGCACGTTGCGATCTCGGATTTTGCTATTAAATTTCTTCAGCACACCTGCCAGACTGAATCCTTAAGTGTTATCTATAACTTGTTTTTTCTTGTTCGGGAACACGTCAGTCTACCACCTCCTACTGTTTGTCTTCTACTGTGGGTATGGGTAGGTAGGGAATAATATTTTGTGTGTTATTTTGTGTATTTATTTATTGGTGTTTAAGGTCACATTTTTCGGCACAATATCTAATCATGACCACGGCAGTTTTATGGGTGGAGAAAGCCGGAGTACCCGGAGAGAACCACCGAGCCACAGTGTGCAACTGTCAGCTAACTAACATACTAACTCCACTCAAGCGGGGTCAGCATTGGTTGAAGACAAATGCACCATCGACGTGCAGTACGCCTTAGTATACAACACCACCGTGCCCTTACGTGGGCAATGGGGTGAAGTGTCTTGCTCGAGGACACAACGCGGTGGGATTCGAACCGAGGGCCTCTCGGCTTGCAGCCCGCACCCTGCACCGCTACCCACTGAGCCACTGCGCCACCATTTTTGTGTGTGTTTGAGGTGCAAGAAATACGCATTGACATAGATGTTTCCAAATAAAACGGTTTTTGTCTTGTAATATGGCGCTGAAATATTGTTCTTCAAAATATATACGTATTGAACCTTGATGAGTTTCAAACCTGACAAAAATTAATACACAAATTTGATTTAAACTCGAAATGTTGAACCCAGGAACTGATTAAACTGTCTGGCAATATTTGGTGTTATTAATTGATAGCCTCCAGTTTAGTTCCCACAGCGATGTTACAATATCAATATTCATTATGTTGTATGTTAAAATGAAAGGAATGATGGAGCTCTTTTCGCAATTCTCCCTCTGGTATGTCTATGCCAATTGGCCAAAATGTTTGAAGCGTATTGATCCAAAAAGCTCCCCGTTGCTTTTAATTCATCTGTTTTGTCTAGTGTATCTTTAATTAGTGGTTGTTTATTTGGATGGATTACAAAATTGTGTTAGTTTGTGAATGTGTATGTGTGTGAGAGAGAGAGAGAGAGAGAGAGAGAGAGGGAGAGAAGAGATAGAGAGAGAGAGAGAGAGAGAGAGAGAGAGAGAGAGGGAGAAAGAGGATGTGTGTGAGATTATGATCGGGGATTTGCTCTCCCGATTTTGTGAGAGCCTTTATGTACACGATGGTGTTTGGCTTCCCTCGCATGTTTCCTTTGTTTTCGTCATGACAATACCGGTAAGTTAGGATTTGTTTTCTGATTTTGTGTGGATTTGTTTGCCAGCGAGAACAAAGTAAAAACAACAGTTTCCACTACATGGGTAAACCAGAATGAGTGTATATAGGCGGGTGTGTGTTTTTGAGGGGGAGTTTGAATAATCGATGATCAGGGACACTTTCAGTTTTATTCACTGAAAAACGGGGACAGCCGACAACCGGGAACGTTCCGGAATATAGTAATGGCATGGTCATTCAACGTAGACTGCAAATATCTCTTTTACTTCTTCATTTGTCAATGTTCCTGGCTATCTACGACAGGGCACTTATCCACAATCCAATCGATGCAAAATTCATTATTTCCAAATGAAACAAAATGCTGCATTATCATTTTGATTGGCTGAGAGGTACGGTGTAACTTGCATCCCACAATGGCTTTTTTAGCTCACCTGGGCGAAGCTCAAGGGGAGCTTTACTAATCACTTTCCGCCCGTCGTCCTTCCGTCCCTCGTCCGTCCGACGTTAACTTTACATTATCGACTTCTTTTCACGAACTGCTGGACCAAATTAAACAAAATTTGCTGTGCAGGTTCCATATCATATGTCAATTCAAGTTTGTTCAAATCAAGTTGACCCGCCCCTCGGTAGGGCCATGCCCAAAAAGTGTGCTTAAATCTTAAAAAATCTTCTTCTCATGAACCAGCAGTAGCAGAGACTTGATATGTGATGTGCAGCTTCCTTTTGAGGTGTAGACTCAGATTTGTTCAAGAGAAGTTTGAGGAGCTATACTTGCCTTCGTTATGGGAGGGGCAAGAATTTTCGCCCCGCCCAAAATTTCTATTTTCCAAAACGAGAGGCAGATTTGAACCAAATTTGATATGGTGGCTTATTGGGTCATAAATACTTAATTTATGCCAAAAGTTTTTCTCGTCGCCCCATGGGAACCGCAGGAGCTAAAAGAGGAAAAAATTAAAATGCCCATATCTCCAAAACTACACGGCACTGAGAATTCTAATTTCGTGTGAAGCTTCCTTAGGACCAACAGAATGGAATGGTCGAAAAATTGGTATCGGTTTTATCATGAGGTACTTTTTGGGGACTTTGAAAAAGTGCTGAGTCAGCATTTTTTAACACTGTGGGTAATGGGAAAAACATTTAACACTACTTTTCTTTGCAACCACTGCTCCAAAAGCTTTCAAATTTCACATATAACATCTTTGGAAGATTGTTTAACACGTTTATTGAAATCAATTTCCTGGGTCCATATTTTCGCTCTCTATGGGAGCCCAAATGTTTAAATTAGTGCAGTATGAAGAATATTCTTTAAAAATCTTCTTCTTCAGATCTACCAATAGGAATCTTCTGATTTTTGATATGCAGCATGCTTAGGGTGGTGAGATTCAAGTTTGTTCAAGCCAAATCCAATTTTAAGACCAAAAAAAAAAAAAATTTACACTGAAAATTTGGGATCCGGGTGGGACTTAGAAAAGTTTGGACCAAAATCCGGAAATGAGTCTTTTGGTTTTTATGCGTTTTGGTCAATTTTAAGAAGAAAAACAAATTTTAGTCTGAAAATATTTTGTTTGGGACTTTGAAAATTTCCGAACAAAAATTAAAAAAACGTTTTTTCTGCGTTTATCTCACTTTTGGGACGTAAAAGTGCAGGAACTGAAAATAGAAGGAAAATCCTGTGTATTGTGTGGGCACAATCCCTTCATCTCGTTGGTATATGCTTTTCTTAGGAGGGGCGTATGCAGCTTATTCAAGTCAAGTCCCTGGTTTGATATTTAGATTACCATGTCAGGTGAGCGCCCTAAGACCCCATGGGGCCTCTTGTTTACACCGTGTTTAACCACGTTGTAAAAACAAGAGTACACAAGAGCAAGCTATATGGCTAAACAGATACCCATTTGTAATTATTAATTCATACCTTCTGCTCGGTTCTGTTAGAACAAAAATAACAATACAGGAAATTTAATATTTATGTGCAATAAAATATTACAGATATGGATGTCATTGGAACTGGCTCAATGAGCCAGTTCCAATGACATCCATATCTGTAATATAAATTCATATTTGTCTGGTTTTATTAAAGAAACTTGCAATGTAAAATTTTTCTGTCAGTTTTTGCCCACAATGTAGGTTAAAGTATTAAGTACATCAAAATTCTCGGAAATAAATCCGTTATCCTTGTGTTTTCCAGGGTGCATGGGAATTTACACCGGTTTGGGAACTCATACATTCTTCGGCTTCGCCTCAGGGTGTATGTGTTTCCAAACCAGTGTAAATTTCCATGCACCCTGGAAAACACAAGGATAACTAATATTGCCTCTGTCTTCCAAAGGAGGCGCCGTCTCTCAGAACAGTCGGCGGTAAGTTGGGGTATACACTATTTCTTGTTTCCGTATTTTTTATTTATTTATTTTTTTAATTTTTTCTTCTTTGTTCTAATTTATGTATAGAAAATAAATATTACGCACAGGGTTATTTCCCTTCTTTTTTAAAAAAAAAGTCTCATAATAACAAAGTAGGAATGGGTACATTTTTAAAAAGGCGCATTCAGACCTATTAACAGATGTTGACCGTCTCACAAATTCTTTTCTCCCTTCAGACAGGGATTGACTCAGTGAGTGTGGAAAACACTGCTGCATTTTGCGCATCTTGATACAATCCTTTACCACCCCTTTCAGTTTGCTACACCACTCCTCCTTTCTTCAGAAACAGTCCATTTTAGCTATCCTCCTGATTTGCGTTTTAGTCGATGTGATTTTGTGGTGACAATTGCTCAAACCTTGATGAATTAATTTCAATCTCTCCGCGTCTCCTTGATTTTCTACAGCTCTGCAACACATGTCTTTCTGTCCTTTGAATATGTTTATGTTTTGCATTATAATTTTAAAATTTATTTTATTTATTTTTTATTTCCTATTACATATACAAATATTGATTTGAACTAAAAAAAAATTGTGTTAATTTTTACTTTTATTAATTTCCTGTTATGCAAAAATTAATATTTTTTTTATAAAAAAGGGAGAAAGAATTTTTCATAAAACAAAAATTATTTTTGCAGATCAAAAATTATATTTATTAAAGAATGACTGAAATTATGAAAAAAACCCTCTGTTTTTATATTTAATAAATTTATCTATACATAACAGATTTTAAAAAAAAATTCTCTTGCGTGAAATTGCGAAATTTCTGTGCAGATCTTACAACTCCCCATTTTGATCCATCCATTCAATAGTGATACTGTACAAAGTATGCATTATCACGGACAGATAGACTAGATTTTGCAGTCGCTCTATGACCTGGAGATATTTACGGAAAGGAAGAGTAGATTGTCTTCTGTGCACCACCATTCACGTAACTTCCAAAGATCACGTCCACGTTTACTAAGATCCTCTCGATGGAGAGAATGTCCACAATGCTTTTCAATGTCGCATGCCCCTCATATGTCTTTCGATCGAATCATAACATCTTTCCAAATGTGTCATCTTCTCTGAAATCAACTTGATAACTCTCTCTCTCTCATGTCGAGTATCGTTTGCTGAGTGTTGACATTGGTAGTTTTGTTGATGGCGGTTCCGTCGTTGCCGCCAATCTTCAGTCTAGCCTGGATGAGCTCGATTAGCTTGACTATGATGTAACTGCCTTTGGGAATGCGAAACGTAAACTACTCCATTGGAATACCTGAATGTATTATTTATTCCGTGATGTTGGGAAAATAATAGTACATTTTGAGATTCACAAGTTGCATTTTGTATCTTTTATCCCTCTCCATTTCGATTGGTAGATTGAATTTCATCATGAATCTTTCTCGGGCATATTATTGGTTGTCCTTCCCGTGATCTCGGCTATCCTTTCTAATAATTGAGTTTCGTATTGTTGTGACTTTTTAGCTCACCTTGACAAAGTAAAGCTGAGCTAATCGAATCGCTCTCCACCCGTCGTCCGTCATCTGTCGTGCGTCGTCACCATGTTTTGGTCTTCTCCTCCAAAATCACTGGGCCAATTGAAGTGAAAGTTTGTGTGAGTGATGGTCACGAAGGGGCATGGCATTTTTGTTCAACTCGACATGCCCAGCCCTATAGGGAGGGGGTGGTGGAAAATGGTCCAAAATTTTCAAAATCTTCTCATGAACCAGTGGGGACAAAGAGTTGATATCTGTTATGGAGCTTCCTTTTGAGGTGTAGAATCAAGTTTGTTCAAACGAAGTTCGTGAAACAATATTTGGCTTTGTAATGGGATGGGTGAGATTTTTGGACCCGCCCAAAAAATTCATGTATCACCATGGGAACCCCTGGGGCTAAAGATATAAATATTTTCAAACGCACATATTTCCCACACCACACAGAACAGAGAACTGTTATTTGGTATGAAGCAACCTTAGGTCCAGTAGAATTGAATGATAACAAAAATTGCCATCGGGTATGTAGGGTGCTCTGTAAAAGGCATAAAAAAATGCTGAGTCAGCACATTTGCAAAAATTCAAACAAATCTTTTTTCCAGCACCAAAGGTCAGAATCGTTTGATATTTGGCATACATCATCCATTCAGATACAAGTTTCTTAAAATGAAGCTCATTGGTTCATATTTGGGCACAATATAAGAGCTCGATTTTTTAACTTAGGGCAATATGGGGAATATTCTTTTAAAATCTTCTTCTTCAGAACCACCAGTCAAAATATTTTAATGTTTGGTATACATCATTGTTATGAAAACCAGATTCAAGTTTGTTCAAATCAAGTCCCTAGGTTAATATTAGAGCTTCCTATGGACGCCCAAATTTTAACTTAGTTCAATATGGGGAATAATTTTTAAAAATTTAAAAATCTTCTTCTTCAGACCCACCAGTCAGATTGCTGTCATATTTGGTATACTGCATCTCTAACGGGGTGAGATTCACGTTTGTTAAAATCGAGTCCCTCGATATATATTTGGGCTCGCTATGGTAGCCCAAATCTTATTTTACTTAGTGCAATTTGAGGACATTTCTTAAAAAACCTTCTTCTTCAGATCCAAAAACGGAATGTTTTCATGTTTGGTATACAACATTGAAGTTTGTTCAATTCGAGTGTCTGGGTTAATATTTCGGCTCCACATGGGAACCTGAAATTTTACTTAGAACAATGTGAGGGAATTTCTTCAAAAATCTGCTTCAGATTCACCTGTCTGAATCATTTCATATTTGGTGCAAAAGTGGAGACAGAAACAAAGGCATGCTTGCAGGCATTTGTGGGAGTCCGTTACATGACTTTTTGTAAAGAGAGTTTGGATGTCTCAAGAGCTAGTCTTGTTGCTGCATGTTTACCACTGCACATTCACTGCGAGACATTCGATGGGTCCGGTCCAGTGTGTAGGGAGAGGGTTGCCTCTCCAACACTCTTACAGAATGCGGCCATGACTCTCTGTATGCTGAGTATATGGGTAGAAAATTGTTTTTGATTTTGGTCCATGTTTTTGGACACTCATAGGGTAGACTTCCATTACTTGGATTTATGTAACTTTTCACTACTTACGAAAGTAGATTGTGCTCTATCAGTTGTAGGCTGTGATTAGTTACGGTTTACTCATTTGGCGCCTGATGCGGTGTATTGTTTGTGGATTTTGTGGATTTTGAGTAACTGCTGCATGTGCTCATATGTGTTTCACTAATTGGATGCAGTTCGAATATACACTGTTTTATTTGTGCGATCTTATCGTATCATTGTCGCTGCGCAAGTGTACTTTATGTCGTTCTTTGTCAGCTTGTGCCCTTTATTTGCACTTAATTTTTGCTGAACAACCATGTGGGTGGATTTCCACTCATTGGGATTATATAACCCGTTGCTGCTGTTAGGAACAGATTATTCTGTATCAGATGTCAACACTTTTATTTGTGTGTTACGTATTGTGCTCTTGGCTGCTTTGTCGAAGAGCTTGGCTGCTTTATCGAGGTGCTTGGAAGCGTAATCATAGCGTTTGGCTGCTTTATAGAAGAGCTTCGTTTATTCATTATTTCAACACATCACCTATCACATTTGAAGGTGTTTGGTAGGTGTCGGTATGAAGTCTAGGGTTCATGCCCTCGTATCGTTGTCAGGAGGGAGCGCCATGGCTCAGTGGTAGACTGTTGGACTTCTGGGCTAGAGGTCCCGACTTCGATCCCCGTCCGGGCGACCCACGTTGTGGCCTTGGGCAAGGCACTTTATCCCGGTTGCCTACATGGGGGCACGATGACGCCGTGTACTAAGGCATACTGCGCATCGATGGCGCACATGTCTTCAAACCGCTGTAACCCTGCTTGAGCGGAGTTTGAACAGAGTTAGAATGTTAAGGAACTGACAGTTGCTCATCGATGCTTGGTGATTATCTGTCGGTATTCCAGCTTCCTCCACCCGTAAAACTGTCATGGTCCCGATTAGCCATTCATACGTATGTGACCTTAAACACCAATAAATGAATAAATCGTTGTCAGGATTTGTGACAAGATAGGCTTGTGTATGTAATGTTGTGTTTTGCGAACCGACCACTATATTTTGTATTTTCTCATTCTGTTTGTTCCATGAAAGGCACTGCGAACAACATGGAGATATTGCATTTCTCATAGTCAGTCGGATGTTTTTTGACCCAGCTCTCCTTAAACATTTGAATTGAATTTGTTCAGGAGGAGGTGTGTTTCTCACTTTGTCAATTACTGGGTGAGATGGACTTTCGTATTTGTTTCAGTGAGTCAGAATGTAGACCCTCGTGGTGGGGGAAAGAAATCTCGCAGTATTTGCCCGGCAGAACCGCTGGTATTACTACAGTTTCGACCGTAGGGTCTTATCAAATAAACAAATACATAAAATTTCGTGTTCAGGTTGTTCAGAATTAGACCATTTAGAGTTATGTTGTGGTCAGTTATTATAGCGTGTGTGTGCTTGAGACATATTTCGACTGTTATGTTGTCTGTAGTGACAAACAGCTTGTAGCTGTACTGAAGTGCGATTTTACACTGCAGAGGATTAGTGGTACAATAGAGCGTGGATTAGGCTCTCCATAAAGTTTAGACAAGGGTATAGCCTTGTGTTCTTGCTCTCTGCTAATCGATTCAATCTCTAAAAAGATCGTGCACACGATTGGTATCAGTGTGTTAAGAATGGTGTGTGTTTGCACTCAGTTTTGTCAGTTGAATGACCCATTCGGAAATAACAACACATGGATTGGAATTATGTTATTAAGTGCTGTTCTACAAAATACATGCTTTTGCAGTATTTGAGGGTCATGATTGCAGTATATTTGACCGCCCTAGTATAGTATTAATTGGTGTTGTTATGGATGAAGTAGAATGTCACTTGCCCCCAGACGTTGGGGCGTGGCAGGGTTAAATATACCGCCTCTCCCTACAATGTAGCGTATTTTAGCTCCAAGTAGAGAGGTTTTAGGCTGAAGCACTTTGATGTATGTGCACTATCATTAATAATACTATTGGTCGCGAGTGTAATAATGCGTCAGAAAATGCCCATGAGGGTTCTCTTTACCCGTTATGGAGGTTAGAGGCGCTCATATGTGTGCCAAATTGGATACGCTTTGTGGGAGGAGGTATAAATTTTATCCCTTTGCTCAGTACATTGAAGTAAATCGTTCTTGGCTCGATGAGTGTAGGTATTTATTTCAACCTTTTGTTAAGTACAGTTTTACAGAGTTTGTTAACAAGTGATGCAACATGATAGTTATGTATTGCTCAAAGCTTCAGCTCATAAGTCATTGTTGACATTAGAGTGTATTGGTCTGAAGATAGTTAGGTGCGTAATTCAGACTCACATTGATGATAGGATAGTTGAGTTAGAACATATCGGTGACCTTGATAAAATGGATGGTCGATTAAGTGCGGAGTTATGATGTTCGGGAGCTGACAGCTGCTCGTCATTGCTTGATAGTTCTCTCCGGGCACTCTGGATTCCTCCACCCATAAAACTGTCACGGTCATAATTAGCCATTGTGCATAGGTATGTGACCTTAAAACCCAATAAATAAATAAATAAATAAATAAATAAATAAATAAATAAATAAATAAATAAATAAATAAATAAATAAATAGGTCTTCAAGTCTTAACCGATAAGCTTGTGCGCTTCTCTCAATATCTTTTGAATGCTGTTCCATGTTACTGATTACTACACGGGGATGTGGTGATTGTCGAGACTGTGATGCCCACTTCCAATAATTCAAAGCCAACTGTCATCCTCTCTGGGGTTATTTGAATCGATGTTGATTTCACATCATATAGCCATGCTCCAGCATCCATCTTCACGAGGTCATCAAAATTGATGGTTGAAAATTCCATGTTTTCTTGCAGTCAATATATGATGAAATGTATCCATAAACCTCAAATCACGTGCTTTTTATTTGACACGCGAGGATCCAAAATGCACTGACAAATTATTTCACGCGCTTTTCCCCCATTGGTTAGATTTAGGCGGGTGAAAAATTGAAATGAAAAATGTATAAAAGGGATGGAGACAACTGAGGGTATCTCACACTTGCTTTTAAGATCACAAGAGGTGCTTTCCAAAGTTAAAAGATGAAAAAATCATTAGTAGACTACAGTAATGCAGATGGTAGTGATACAGAAGATGTTGGAAGCAGCAAGAAACAGAAATTGACTGAATATGCTAAGAATACAAATTCTGTATGTTCTGTACAGAAATTGTATTCTCTTCATCCTCAGTTATTGCGTACATCCAGAAAATTTCACTCAGAATCACATGTGTATGAAGTGACATTAAGCCAATTTGATGCCAACAATCCATTTGAGTTCCTAACTAAAATGTTTGCTTCAGTGATGGAAGATGTAAAAGAGAAATGTGGTATTCAACACAATGATGCAATGAGAGTCTCATTTCATCACCCAGGGCTTGAGGTAGGTATTTTCATTCCTTTCAACAAATCTTCATCAATCAATGGAAGAGCAGTATTAGATGAAATTGATAAAGTAATTCAGTCAAATGATAAGTTTACTATCCACGATGGTAAATTATCTTTAGAAATAACACACACTTTACTACCACTAGGGTTTGAGCGAAATGCACCCATTTCGTTTAGTGTTGTTCGTAAAATGGTTGGTAATAAGAAAAAGTATTATTGAAATCAAAAATGTTAATGATTCTATGTGATTTGCACAGGCGGTGGTGGTGGGAAAATGCCACGTTGATAAAGATAAGATAATTCAGAACTTTGACAAAATAAATGGATCAAAATAAAAAGATCTAATAGACCAACACAAGAGCGGGATGCAAAGGCATTGATGTACAAAGCAAGTATTGATTACAATAAACCTTGTGGATATGAAGAATATTGTAAAATTGAAGACCTTTTCTCCCCACACTATGTGATTAAAATTTACCCACAATTTGCCAAAGAAAAAGTTCTTATTTGAACCATCACACACTACAAACGTTAGTAAAGTTATTCATATCTATCACCATGATCATCATTTCGACACGAGCACTGAAATTACAGGGTTTTTTAGGATGTCATTACTATTGTGAATTCTGTTCATTGTTACACTTGTAATAGGGATTTTGTAAGTTCATCTTTTTTATCAAAACCACATCACTTCAAATGGGAAAGAGCAGAAAACCATTTGTAAATTAGTCAAGAAATGTCTATCATGTAAAATGCAAATATATTCAAGGAATGGAGAACACATTTGTGATGGTTTAAAAAATGTAAATAGTGCCATCAATTAGTCAAAAGTGAACATTATTGTTTCATTCCAAAATACAAATCACCCAAGAATGCCAAAATGCCAAAAGTCTCATTTGTGTTTTATGATTTTGAAACAACTGAAGACTCTGGAGTCCACACCCCAAATTACTGCATGGCACACCGTGCTTTTAGCATGGCTGGCAGGGAGATTTACCAAGTAATTAAGAGAACTGAGTTTCAATATGTCCATCCTCTCCTTGATTCTCATTCACCCAACCTCCCTTCTGATTGCTTCCAGTGCCATGGCATTACTCAACCCAGTTATCCATTGGCATGCATCATTCTGCAGGGTTTCTAAGCTCTATACAGCCGTTTGGTTTAGGGGTACCACTTCTGTACCATATGTTATACTTGGCAGACCCACCATTTTCCAAATTGTTTCCCCCACGAAAATCTTATTGAAACTGTTTCTCCCTATAAGTTTCATTTGGTTAAGGATTCTCTCCCCCCCCCCCCCCCCTTCAGAATCAGTTTATTTGTGTGGTTTCGATAGATGCCTCTTCCTGTGATGTTTATATTTACCCCCACCTACTCTTAGTCACATTTCTCTCCTACACTAAGACGTTTGCTGCTACCTTCCGGAATACAGAACTCCACCATTCACCACCTTCGAGTGTGGTCCACTTTGTGGCCCACTGGTATAACTTTGCTCTTGCTATCATTTAGTTTGAGTCTCCATTTGTTCCCATATTTCCCAACAATTCCCAGCATTTTCGTTAGCCCCTCTTTGCTTTCTGACACTAGCACCATATCGTTTGTAAAGAACAGCCCTGGGATCTTCAAGTCCCCAACTGCTATCCCCTCATCATAACGCAGCAGTTCATCTCCTAAACCTTTGATGTACAATGCAAAAAGAATTGGTGAAAGGATACACCCCTGTTTTTGACCTATCTCCATAGGCACATGTTTTGTTGTTATTTTACCCAGGCTAAGTTGACTCTGCACATCTTTATATGATGCTTTCAGAATCCCAACAAACTCGCCTCCCAAGCCCAGAGCCTCACGCTTTCGCCACATACCCTCCCTCCATACTCTATCATATGCCTTTTTAACATCCAAAAAGGCCATAACAATCTTTTTCTTTTTTCCTTTCGCAGATTCTGTCATTTGGGATAGCATGAAAAGATGGTCAGCGACTCTCCTTCCCTTCCCGAAGCCATTTTGAATCTCTCTCAAGAAATCCTCCTCCTCAATCACCTCCTCTTTTGGGACCTCTTGTTTTTCTATGTCTAAACTGAATAGGGCAGTTAGGCCTTCACAAAGATCCTCTCCCCCTTTTTTGATAAACTCGTTAGGAATTACGTCCACCCCTCCCGCTTTTCCATTCTTTAATTTTGAGAACACCTTTCGCACCTCCCGTTTTTGGTTTCACAACACACGAAGTTTGATAGACTTTTCTTGACCTGGTTCGGACACTCCGGTGGGTTCCCCATGCCCCATCGCTTATCGTTTACTTTTTCCCAGTGCTTAGCTAGTTCTGATGTGATTTGGTCTTGATCGTCTGTAACTCTGCCATCTACTTTAATACTCTATGGGTTACTTCCTTTGTTGCGCTTATTCACACATTTCCAAAATACGTTCGAACTCGACCCACCCCCCCCCCCCCCTGTCATTCTTATCATCCTAACAAGACTGCTATTTCGCACGCTCTGATCATTGTCTTTGGCCTTATTTACTTTATTTCGTGCTTGTTGGTATTCTTCCTTTGCTACCATGGCATCGTTGATTTCCACCCCCTCGAGTTTTGTACTTGTCCTGCATGCAGCACATTCAGCTTTTCTACTTTTATGGCCCTTTTCAGTTCTTCGTTCATTCTGTACCCAAGTTCCCGTGTTGGCACCCTAATCTTTCCTACACTTCCCTGCCCTGCCTCCACTATGCTCGCAACTATGGCATCGGCAATTGTCTGGACACTGACCCCCTGGTGTACGGTTGCAAACTCTGGTTTCAATTGTTCTTTGAACTTCGCCCAGTCAGCATCCTTTTTGAGTTCCCAAATCTCCTTAAAGCTTCCTTTGTTTCTTACTAGGTTTTTGGCCCTGATCGTCACTGTAATCAAGTTGTTTCCAATTCCCTTTTACCTTCACCATCCACTTCTATTCCCATCACCTCCCTCCATAAATTAATATCTGTGAGAATATAGTCGATTATTTATTTTTTGTCGTTCCTCCCCCAGGTCCATTTCCCCTTACACTTTCCATCCCTGTTCATAATCTTCAAACCAAGCTCATATGTGAAGTTCAACAGTTTCCTTCCATTCCTGTTGACTTTCTTGTCCCCGTCCTCTATACCTTCTTCCTTACCACCTATGTGTCCATCAAAGTCACCCATCAAAATTATACAGACCCCCCTGTTTTTTAGTTCTGTAATATTGGACCTTAGAGTTGAGTATATTGAGTCATTTCACTCGGGCTTGCTTCCCTCCAGCGCCCAGTACACAACCTCAAGGGCAATACTTTTGTTTCTCAGACTGATCTTTACCCATCCAATTTCTTTCGATACCTCAGCCGGGGTGCTGACATCTTCCAGGTCTGTGATCAGCGCGGTTTTAAGCCTTCTTTAGTGTACATTATTACCCCCCCCCCCCTTTTCCTGGCCTTCTGTTCGCCCTACACCTATCCACACGCACCCCTTACTTGTTCTACCCGTTCCCCATGTCTTAACCACGTCTCGCTTAAGCCCATGACATCAAAGTCCTCTGCCTCGATCAATGTAGCAATTTCACTTCCTTTTCTGGTGGAGACCCTGGATATTGCTATAATCCACTTTCAGGGTACCGAGATTCATTGCCTTCCGCCTACTGGTCCCATTGTTTTCTGATGCTAACCTTGGCAAACTTATTCTGTCCGCCTCGCGCTTGGTTGCACAACCTTTGTCTACTCTTGCTATGCTTGTCTCTGGCCTCCCACCCCGCTCCTCTCCAACAATTTTATCCCCCATTACCCGTTTCCCTTATCCTGCTAAAATGCACCCCCCACACCCGTACATGCATTTTGCCCCCAAAACGTGTCCCTATTGTCGATAAAGGGTTTTCCCAGGTTAACGCAGTAGTCCTCCAACTGCTCATTCAGCGCCAAAATCCTTGAGTTCTGTTCGGCCCCCTCCCCCAAGGACTGGAAGGATCCCGGATACGACTACGCTTGCATTCCTACTTAGCAGTTTGCAGACTAGACCTCTGTATGACTCTGCCAGTCCTACTGACCTTCTCTCCCCCGATATTGTTGGTCCCCACATGGACCATCACTAACAGATCCGATCCTGACCCTACCACAATACCATCTACCCGGACCCTCAGATCCTCCACCTTCGCCCCCGAAAAGAACAAGACTGTTCGATTAGAACTATCGGGACCGCAAACCACATTGTCAATCCCAAGTACAATGCTACTCCCTGCTAGAAACAATTTTCTTCTGCCCCCAGTTCCCTTATCACCTGCAACCCCCCTCGTTTTGTATGCCTCAGGCCCCCTCATTCTCTTCACCGCCCTCCTTACCCCATCTGTCCTAGCAACATCAGCAACCATCTCACCCCCTCACTGTCCCTCTCACCCTCATCCCCAGAGGTATCAAAATCTAAAACACTAAACCTGTTCTCTAATCACCGCCTAGTAACCTTGGCAGCCTTATGCCGACTATGGTTTCCCGACTCTACGCAGCCCTATCCTGACGCCACCTACCGAATGTTCCTACTAGACCCCCTCTTCAGTTACACTTCCTATATCAAGTGTATTTCTCCCACGTTTCCTGCTTCCCAGTTTCCTCCCTGAGTCCACAACGACCTTCCACCCACCTTCCACCTCACTACCATAGGTAACCTTCAACGGGTTGACTCCAGATACACCAGCCCTCACCAACCTCCCTCTCAGCTCTGCAACCTCCCGCTCGAATCCAACACACTTCTCTAACAACTGTGAAATATCCCTGCAGTTCGCACACACCCCACTACTATCCATTGGCCGATCACCACTATACCTCACAGCACACTGTCTGCATGCCTCTGTATGCATCCAGTGGTACGAATCGCCCAAGTAAAAAATATCTGCGGGAAGCTCATAGTCTGGTAGGCAGAAAGGGGTGTAGACGGAGAGGGAATCAGTCCCGAAGTATGGAAGGCAGGCCGACAGGTGACCTGGCAGGTAAGTGGACAGGGAGTGAGGATGATAGACAAGCACGCGAGCTGGTTGGCACGCATGGGTACACTCAAGAATGTGGGAAAGCTAGGAGGCAGGCATTCAGGCTGGTAGGCACGTGGGTTGCCAGACAGCGAGCCAGACAGGCGGTAAAGAGGGAAGGCAGACAGGTAGGCGGGCGGGGGGGGGGGGGGTGGGGGGTCATGGGCAGGATAGGATGCCATGTAGGTTAGCAGGCGCCTACAATGGCAGGTAGGCCGGCTATCTGGCAGCCAGTCTGACTGGTAAGTAGTCAGCCAAACTGCTAGCTAGAGAGGCAGATAGGCTGGATTGCGGGTAGTCGGGAAGACAGAGGAAGTCTGGAAGGTAGGCCAGCATTCAGCCTGATGGGTAGCCAGTGAAGACTACAACCAGACGCACACACACATACACAGACAGACAGGCCTTGCGTAACATCCTTGTAAGGACTAAATTAGAGCCCATCAATGAATAACATCAATTATTGCCAATCAGTTTAACCAGTTCCTAAGCTCATCACTTAGTTTAAATCAGTTTTATGTATTTTTTTGTCATGTTTGAAACCCATCAGGGTTCAGTAAATGAAAACAATTTTTCGGTGAAAAAACCCTGTGGAAAATCCGATGTTAATTTTTTCGCCAGAGTGGCACCATTGGGGTATGGGGAATTCTGTGCTATATGCTTTTTGCCAGAGTGGCAGCCTTCACTACTGACAACTAAGAAAGACCCTTAATAACGTCGACAACGTGATGAAACATTACTTGATAGGTTGTATGTATTTTCGAACATTCGCAATAACAAATAATACTTGACTAGGGATCTAATATAACATAGTACATTAGCACCGAGAACTGGCCATTTATTTTAATAGTCACTAATTTATACTTTAACTAACATTTAATTTATTTAATTAATTAATCTCAGCAGGCTGCATTTCGCAACATAAGATGCCCATATGATGGATCCTCGCCTCTTTTTAACCCTTTACCTAACATGAAAAGCAGGCGACACTTGCAAAAAAAAATCTTGAATAACTATTTTTGTTTCATTTTTTGTCTCAAAAACATATGTTATGACCCCTCATTGGAACGAGCTCGACGAGCTCGTTCCAATGAGGGGTCATAACCTATGTTTTAGAGACAAAAAATGAAAAAATAATGAAAATTAATTGGCGATTTTTGAGAATAGTGCTGGCCGGTTTTGGCCGTTACGTTGGGTAAAGGGTTAAAAACTCATTGGGAATTTCGTCAGTACCTTCTGCTTTGCCATTCGTTAACTTGGTGACTGTATGTTCTCTTTCCCCAAATCAATTTCCCTGCACAGTAAGTCAGATACATTTTCTGCACTCTCCATCATAAATTCTGGAGAAACGCCCCCTCCCATCGTCTATCATTTACTCTCTTCCAATGCTTGACTATCTCTACTGCCGAACTGTCCCGGCCGTTGGTGCTTTCTGCAGTCCATCTAAATACTCTGTAAGGAAAACAGACCATTTTTTCCATTGTGGCTGGCATGAGTTTAAATTTTACTGCTTCATAATAAATCTTGGCATATGCCAACAATAACAAAAAATACCATGCACGCAAATTCTTTATTTGGTCCGTACCGGTTTGTGTAAATTGACAGTCTCATTTAAGTAGGTAGGGGCATTATCTCCATGGATGATGTTATGTGTCTCCATTAATACTTTATATTTGATGCGAGACTCGACAGATAGCCAATACAAGGATCTGAGGATGGGTTTGATGTGATCATATTTCTTTGCGCCAGTAATGATCTTGGCTGCTGTATTTTGAATGCGCTGAAGAAGGTTAATAGATTTCAGCGGAAGTCCAAAATAAAGAGAGTTGCAATAGTCAAATCGAGACTGGACCATAGACTGTATAACAGTTTTCAGTGTGTTTTGATCATGTGGTTTTCAAATTTCGTTGATGTTTCTTATCTGGAAGAAGCAACGTTTGCTCACTTTGGCGATTTGATTACTCAGATCGAAGCTATTATTAAAAGTAAAACCAAGGTTCAGAGCAGTTTCGCTTGGGTTAACATTGACTTCGCCTATTTTCAGACAGTTGATCAGACATATGTCTAACTGATGTTTGGCGCCCAATTGTAAATATTCTGTCTTGTCATCATTTACTTGGAGAAAATTTCTCCCGATCCATTGCCGGATATCCTGGATGTATGTCTACAGTGTGTTTAATGAGTCATTTATTTTGAAGAGGTCGGGTGACAAATACAACTGGATATCATCGTATACAGATGAAAATTTACAGAGTACTTCCTTATGAGATCACCGAGTGGTAAAGTATAAAACTGTGAAAAGTAAGGATCTGAGTACTGAGCATTGTGGAACAACATATTTTAGCTCAATGGGCTCAGAGAAGGCATCGCAATTTTTCCCAGATTGCATGCGGTCGTTTAAAAAAGAACTTGTCCAATTTAGAGCAGAACCGCTTCTGTTGAGTCGTTTTTCTAAGCATGACAAAAGAACCTGGTAGTCGATCGTATCAAATGCTGCAGAAAGGTCAAGCAGCACAAAAGTTGTTAACGGACGAAAGCGGATTCAGAATGTCACTGCTAACACGAATTAAATCTGTCCCAGTCTGGGTCTATATGCTGGTTAGAATATTTCAAGTTTGTTATTTCCAGAAATATGCTGAATGATTCTGGAAGAAACAACCTTTTTGAGACACTTGGAAAAAAGAAGATTAGAGACAGGTCTATTGTTTTAGTGTTAACGTCCAGACTAGGTTTTTTCAGGGATGGAATAACATTGTCGTGCTTAAATGCTGTTGGTACAATGCCGAGAGCTAAAGATGAGCTAAAAATGTTAGTAATGATGGGAACAAGCTGGTCTAAAATTTTCGACAGTGTTTATGCAGCTGCCGGTAGTTTTGGCCTTTTTACATCCACTCTTGGGTGTTTGCAGGTGTGCATTTGTCAATGGTGGTGTTGATGGACGCGGTAGTTGAAAATTGCAATTTGGTGTATATAAAGTTCGAACTCTGTAATGAGTGCATGAGTTTGGTGGTTGTATCGCAGGCTTGAGACCCGAATAGCATTGCGACACTCATATACCAGTACTAAAACGTGTCATTAATGATTATTAACGCTCGGATTAGATGTAAAACAAGCTTGCATTTTTTTCATTGATGACATCAAGCTAAGCTAAGACATACACAGAAATCCCTCAAGGAACCGTCGTTTTGTGTTGTTTTAGGCACTGTGAAATTAGCAGATCGGGTGTTATCCCAAGCTCCAGGAATGTTAAGAAGGAAGAATATTATGTAGAAGTAAATTTAAACATCATACAATTATCAGTCATTTTCAAGTATTTTGGTTAAATCTTAACGCTGAGAAATGTTCTGTCTGCCGTGGCTTCACAAGTAAATAAGGTTATTATTATTATTTGGTTGAAATGAATAATTTGAGCTTAGCACATAAAGTATTTAAATGGGATTATAATAATGGTCAAAGTGGGTGGTGTGCTGATATACGATACGCATTCGAACAAATTGAAAAAAGTGAAAAATTTGAAAGTCAATCTGTCTTTGACATAAATGAATTGAGGACTCTGTTGAGCACGTATTTTTCTGAAAGATGGCTGAACGGTATACAATTTGTACCCAAACTTAGGACTTATAGGTTATTTAAAAATTCGTTCGAGACGGAAAGTTATGTAGAAATGAATCTCGATCGTCAACAGCGATCAATAATGGCTTAGTTTCGCTGTGGACCTGGTGTTCTTCCAATACGAATTGAGACCGGTAGGTTTAGAGGCGAACAGCCACATGAGAGAATATGTACATTGTGCGAAGAACACTCTGTTGAAGATGAATTTCATTTTCTGCTAAAGTGTCCTTTTTATAATGACATAAGAAAACAATTGCTAGAATGTATGTCAGCAGAACATCGGAACAAAGTGTTCCCACTTGGAAGTAAATCAATGACCGTGATACTACAAAACTACCCACGAAGATGCGCTGATTTTCTGGTTAAGGCATACAAAAGACAAAGGAACTTCTCTTATCCCAATTAACTTGCAGTACGTGGAGAGTGGGTTGTAGCTAGGTCACCCGCGGAGTGGAGTTATAACTTTCAATTTTTGTACATATCGACAAAAAACACAAGCAACGTTTCAGACAATGGACCTCCGGGTTTAACGCGGAGGTCCATTGGCTGAAACTTTTCTTGTGCTGGTTATGCTTTGCAACAAATTTGAAATTATTGCTTGGGTGGAATCTCCGCTCTGCGGGTGATTTGGTGATAATACACTCCCCACGTACTGTAAGTAATCATGCTTGTTCGTTTGTGTGGTTTTATCGAAGTTACAAAGTGAGAGTTGTACTCTTTCAGGTAGAGTTGTTGTCACGTCTATGTATACATAAAAGTGCAAATCTGTGAGTGAATGTTGGTGGGGTTGGGTAGTAGGTGACTCGGGTGGGGTGGGGGTGGAGTGGGGTGGGTTGAGGGATTGTGCGACTGAGTGAATGAGAGCGCGAGAGAGTGAATAAATGCGTAAGTGAGCTAGTGAATAAATCGAAAGTCAGTGAGTGAGTGAATGCATCCAAAGTCAACCCTGAGCCTACAGAATGTATTTTATATTTTATTATGTATGACATATAGACTCCTTGGGTCGGGTGCTTATAACATCGTGATGTATCACTGGTATAATGTAATGGTACCACATGTCACTTTAATAAATGATACTACTACTACTACTATTAGGATCTCATGTCATTTAAAATCAAACATCGCCCTGTGTGCCTTCACGGCGCTAAATCCTCGGTTCAATTACTGAATGATTGCGGAGGGTGGGGTTGGAAAGTTAGGGATATTAAACATCATGTGAACTGAGATGGAACCGCTAGTGCATCTCAAAAATTGGTACCAGGGTATTACATCATAATAAACCCACACCTCTACACCATCCCCACAACACACAAAATTACACACGCACGGATGCAACTCTCTGCTTTTTCACTTGAAAGCCAAAACATATTATGCAGTGGATTACAATTAAATCGCGATGGTCCATGCGCACGAGTGCCTGTGTATATATGATACACATACAGGTGTGCGTGAACCATATAATTTATTTGTGTACATACGCACACACAGACTTTTTACACACCCTAAAAGAAAAATAATTCCCAGTATTGTTTAGCTCCAATGGCCGTCCCAAAAGAACATTTTTTCACCATTCGCGAAACTCTTCGAAAGCATGCTGTGAATCCACAATTCAATACCATTCTGTGAATCTGTGTTTTTTTTTTAATTTTCAATACTTTCCGAATCTGTCAACTATGTTATGATTTTGTCAGTATATGTTATGGCTTTCTTTATGTTCATGTGACTAAAAAAAAACTATAAAAAAACATAAAATCACAGTGGGTAGAATTTCGAGTAGAATGGCCAGTGGTTCAGCAATGAAAATATTATTTATTTATTTATTTATTTATTTATTTATTTATTTATTTATTTATTTATTTATTTATTTATTCTTCTGTATTTATTTGTATACGTTCCTTTGAGAATAAGATCTATTTATCTATTTAATTATTATTTTTTTTTATTTATTAGCTCACCTGAGCGAAGCTCAAGGGGAGCTTTACTAATCACTTTCCGTCCGTCGTCCATCCGTCGTTGTCGTCCGACGTCCGTCGTCATCTGGCGTAAACGTTACATTATCGACTTCTCCTCACAAACTCCTCTACCAAATTGAACCAAATTTGGTGTGCATATTCCTCATCATATGTCAAGTCAAGTTTGTGCAAACAAAGTTGCCACACCCACAGGGGGCACCACAAGGCGCATAACTCTGATAGCACCCATACATTTTTTCAAAAATTCAAAAAAATCTTCGTCTTCAGATCCACCAGTCACAATCTTTTCATATTTGTTATGCAACATCTCTGGGGGAGGGGGGGGGGGGGCAGCTTCAAGTTTGTTCAAATCGAGTCCCTGGGTTAAGATTTGGGCTCTCTATTGGAGCCCGAATTTAACTTAGTGGAATATGGGAATATTCTTTAAAAATCTTCTTCAGATCCACCAGTTGAAATCTTTTGATATTTGGTATACAACATCTCTAGGGGGTCAGATTCAAGTTTGTTCAAGTCGAGTTGCTCGGTTAATATTTGGGCTCTCTATTGGAGCCCAAAGTTTAACTTGGTACAATTTGAGGATTTTTTTTAAAAAGTCTTCTTCTTCAGCTCCACCACTCAGAATCCTCTCACATTTGGCATACATCATCTCCTGAGGGCCAGATTTCAGTTTGTTCAAATCGAGTTCCTCGGTTAATATTTGGGCTCCCTATGAGGGAATTTCTTTAAAAATCTTCTTCTTCAGATCCACCAGTCAGAATCCTTTAACATTTGGTATTCATCATCTCTAGGGGGGTCAGATTCATGTTTGTTCAAATCGGATCCCTGGGTTGAAAATTTTGGGTCGGGTTCGGACTTATAAATTTTGGACCAAAATTCGAAAAAAAAATTATTTGGATTTTATATGCGTTTTGTTCAATTTTGAGATGAAAGAAAAAAAAAGTTTACCCTGAAAATTTTTGGTCAGGTTCCGACTTTTTTATGCGTTTTGTTCAATTTTGAGACGAAAAACATTTTTTTTGCTGGAACATTTTGGGTCCGGTTCGGACTCCGCGAAATTTTGGACCGAAATTCAGAAAAATGTTTTTTGATTTTTTATGCGTTTTGTTCAATTTTGAGATGAAAATTTTTTTTATAGCCTGAAAATTTGGGGTCCAGTTCCGACTTGGAAATTTTTTACCAAAATTCCGAATTTTTATTTTCGATTCTTTTGGAAATCGAATTCCTAGATGAATTAGAGTGGTTTTATGCGAAAATGTTTTTATCCTATGCACTCTCGTCCCTTAATTGTGTGTGTGTGGGGGGTGGGGGTGGGGGGCAGTTAGATGTAACAAAATGTTTGGCTGCAAATTTATTTTGAAAGATTTAGACTGATTTTATGCAACCCCAAAAAGAAACACTGCTATGACCACCAACCACACTCCCCACCCCGGGGGTTAGTTAAGCGGAGGACAAAAATTGCTGCAAAATGCTTTTTGAAGGAATACAGAGAATTTATGTACAAAAGGACCCCTATAATAATTTCATGACTTCATTCCTGTGATGTGTTGATGAGTCATGATTACCTGAATGTGATCCAAAATACTTCTTTGAACAACTTGTCAGGTGGGCATTTATGGGCCCTTGGGGCCTCTTGTTTCCTTTGCACTGAGAAACAATTTTAATTATGCCTCCCCACGACACAAAATTTGTTTGTGCACTGCACAGGAATTTGTTAACCTGTACAATTTAAGAAGAAGTTAAGATATAATGAAAATTACAGTACGAAAGCCCCATCATCCAAGCACGCACACTGTGTACGATGATTATATATAATTTTTAAAAATTACCCCCCTTCGTGGTCCTCTCATTAATCGCGTCTTTCTCACACAATGACGTATCGATTGACAAAACTTTGTTTATTTGCTTGACACGTGTTCTTAAACTACGTGAATTACTTAATTTGTATATTTTCTATGCCGCTTGTGGGTCGTATTTCATTGATTTTATAGTTTAATATACCTTTAGAGGTGTATTGAGCTGATAATCCAAAATAGTTTTACCCTATCCACAAAGTTTACCGTCTAGCGGAAAATTTACCAGAAAATAGTATCACCCAATTGCACTCTCTCCATTTAATCCAAACATGTAACTCAAGAATAGTTTGAAAAGCAAACAAACTAAATGATGTACCTCCCAGGGATAGGGATAGAGACAGCTGTTGACACATTTTATCGTCATATAGGCACAAGATGTACATTAAATTTGATATTACTCGATACACCACACGTTGTATGACCTGATAAAAGGTTGCCAATACAATTAATAAGCAACCAATGAAATATGCCCACTTTGGTATAGTGGTCGGTTCACTGAGAGCAAATTGTATTGAGTCAATTTCATGCACCAGCTCATCTATCTGTAAGTTTTCCAAATGACTTAATGCTTTCCAAATTTTGTTCTTTGGTAAATGAGAAAGTTGACAAGACAGTCTTAGATATTAATTGATAGGTGGAATTATCACGGACACAAACATAACTATGAAATAATAATTGACCACAAGCCACAATACATAGGATTTTTAGCTCTAATAATCCTATCTGCAGAAATACCCTACAAGGTATTGGATATGTTTTGGACAAATCATCGAACACCGCAACTGTTCGTCAGTCACGATATACAATAACCCTTCCTCGAAGTGTATCGCAAGAGGTAAATCAATATTTAATTTGATATCTGTGGTATATAGGCATTTCACATCATCCAGCACATTTAGAAATAATGCCAATAAACAACTCGATAACCATAAACAACATCCAAAAATTCATCATGGCCTAGTTTAGGTATATATCGAATTCTCTGTTTGAAAACAATTAACGTATCTGACACTAATCTATACAGTGCAACTAACTTATTTGCTGCCTGAGAAACATTTTGTTACATTTACCACAGGTAATGCTTGAACTTTAAATTTCTCTAACTGAAAATTTGTATTCACTAAAGGTACTTTAAATAACTTTCGCCATGAACAAACACAGTCGCAGTTGTCAGTAAATGATAATATTGCCATAGTTCTTTATTTAAGTCGAATGTTAGTTGTGTGTGGTGAACAAGATAGGGTTAATGACCTGCGGTGATAATTTCTCATGTACTAAAATATCCATCTGTCCATGCACATCACGCATATAAGTTCCAGTGGTCAATAACATGAGCCCAATTTGAGTCAGAACTATCTCCAATTGGTGATAAGAATGAGTGAAATCTTCCATTAGGAACATTCAATTTCCGTGGTCTTGTAACTCACGTTTTCCATGTTCCCGAACGATAGTTACAATTTTGGATTCTCGGTTTTCTTGAATGGCCTAATGAATTAATCTTATCACTTACAAACTTTGTCTTTGATCATGATGTAAAATAGCCTGATTTCTTGTCAACAAATTCAGATCTTCATTTTTACCTCTTAAATCAGATTCCGTGACTATCCCAATTAAGAAGCTTAACCCTTCCTCTACAAAACCATACACTCCATGCTTCTCTCACGAGGATGATGCCCACTTAATTCGCGGTAATCGTTAAGGTCCCATTTTATTTGCATATAGCAATCATTTTTGAACCTAATCTCCAGGTAAATATCCATTATTATCAATTTTAACGCAATATTAAGGGTTTCATTCTCATTACCATATCGTTCAAACACTTGTTTAAAATTGTCATTAAAGGCTTTATGAAAATGGTTTGCGTAAGACAACTGTCGTCCTAGTTCAGACCTTTAGATCAGTCTAATTTGGGCACAACGACAAACCTGGATGTGGCCTGCATGGGTGGAGAAAAAGTACCGGTATTTTCTTCTTCTTGGCTTCTGTTTTAGGTTTTGGGTCCCCGTCTTAAAATACTAGTTTTCAACTCCTGGTTATATAAGTCTTCACCATTATCATCGGTTCCCTCCTACCACCCCTTAACGTAAGTTTACTCAACTGACTCGGAAAGGTTTCTTAGTTTCCCAATGTCGAGCCAAAGGTCTATTTGAAAGTAAATTACGCATGGCGTTTACTAAGAAATGCCACAAACATGAATATAATAGATCTCAAGCTTTAAGTGCATGATCATACGGAATATGCCACAGAAAACAATCGCTGTCAACAGTGTCGTATACGACACCGTCGACACTGATTGCTTTTCTATGGCGAACAGTGTAGGTTTTTAAAAAAAAAATTTATCTGTTGCATTATTTGATTTGAAGGTAAGCTCTAAGCTATATTGCAAGCATCAGGGAAAACCTGGCCAGACTATATATTGCCTAAACACTGCAAAACTTTGGGAAAGTTTCAAACTCCGCATAATTTAGGCACAATTATCTTATTTGGGCACAGCGTTTACCGTCGTTAGTTGGGAAGAATTTAAAGGCCGTCCTAGTTTACACATGCACTCAGTAAAAGGTATCACATCATTTATATGCATAGTTAACCTGTCACTATTGACCATATAAACTGCATTCACTTTTGTGAATATTAATTTTTTTCCGATTATGGTAGTCCCATTCACTGCCACCTGAAACAAAAATCCAAAGAAATACTAGTTTAACATCATGCTCCTACAACGATTAGGAAAGCTTGGGATAGCATGGTGGGCCAAATGTAAAACATCTCCATAATTCACCGTGCGTCCATGAATGTCTGGACCTTTACCTAAACACAGAAGGACCACTAAGTTGGTTTACGTCGCCAACCACAGTCCATCTGAGCTTTATTCTCTATGCAAATAAATCAATATAATTTTCTCACCAGCATGCACACCCCTGACTCCGCTCACAGCAACAGACCTGCTTCCGTAGGCTAAACTATTTAATCTGCTGCACCCTAAGGAACAATTTCTGGAACTGTTTTCTCGGGCGTTGATTCCCCTTTAACATTGTAATGTAAAACATTTCTTATATTGGTAATTAAGTTACCTATTTCCATTCCATTTTTAGAATTTTTTATTTTGACTGATTGTTGGTTCACTTCCAAAAGTTTATCCGATAGAACATCCTTTGTGGTCTTTTTTTTCTCTGTAACATCGTTGACAACCTCATAATTTCCAACTGGAACTTTTTCTTCCTCTGAGGGAGAAGGCTCACAGATTTGCCTTTTATTCCTAATAATAGGGGTTAATACACAGAACGACATGCACGTGTGAATGGGTTGATCGATATGGCACGAGTTACAGCGCATAAGGATAGAACGAGAGGCCGCAGACCTCAAGTTTTATCCTTCCGCGATTGCACAAGTGCCATATCGATTATCCCATTCGCTCACGCGTGTCGTTCTATGTTTATTACACGCTTTCACGTCTATTAAAACAATTATTAGACAGACACTCAGCAATTTATTTGACAACTATCAGCAAAAACAACACAATCACCAATGCAATGCCAAAACAATCCTAATGTGGTTATTTTAACCTGGAAATATCGTGCACGAAACCGCACTTCGACCCCTGGTTTTGGCTGACGTGGTTTGAATTCGATCTTCGGACGACTCAAACATATTTTGAGCAACTTCGAGTCGAAAGTCGAGTCGAAAAAAATCCATATTCGCAGGGGCATACTTCACACATTCATTGAGTTCGTACCACTCAGGAATCCACAAAAGTCAAGTTTATGAGCCGAATTCACGCTAATGGCTTCAATCTTTATACACTGTTAAAATGTCGGATAACAGACCAACTCTCAAACATGAGTGTGGGGCATAAAATGATCTTGTAATCTGAATTATTTTAAATATGTAATCCTATTATTAATCTCTCTTATAGGGAATGTCCATGTCATCAATGCTCAAGGACGTTGGCGGTAAAACAATGCGGGCAATCGATGTATTCACAGCAGCTATTAAGTTTTTCAAACAGCATCTACTGAAAGGCGTCAGAAATAGAGTAAGCACTATCACTGGAAGCGATGTGCATTGGGTGCTGACTGTTCCTACCACATGGAAGGATTCAGCAAAACGACTAATGAGAAATGCAGCAAAAGCAGTAAGTTTCGCCTTTAAAGATATATTTGAAATAATAAAATATTTGATACCCAACTGTAAACTAATTCATCTCTCTCTTTCTTGGTACTTTTATGGTACGCTTGCATACCATTCTTGTTTATTTGAAAAGTAAGAAATGAACTTCAACTGGCTGAGTGTTCATAATAAATGACACATGTTTTGCAGCTTATCTTGGTTCTGATCATCACACAACGTAGCTACCCCTGGCGGGGATCGAACCGTGGACCTTTCGGTTTTAAGTTGAATGCCGTATCCACTGAGCCACCATCCTCCCATTTAATCAATAAAAAGCAACTCTAAAATCACCTTGTGAAAATTAGTCCACTATGAAATTATGTGAATTTCATGCCCAAATGAAAGAAATGGGTATCTAAAAGTAATTTTGTTGGAAGTATTATGTGAGTTTTGATCTAATTTATATTATATAATATTATAAAATCAACAGATAAGGCAAAGGTTTTTTTCACGGGCGCAGTGCGTTGAAGCAACTCTGTCCATTGGGCAATTTATTGTCTGGTTGGTAACGCAACCAATGTTCAGACAATTTTTATATATGACAAGCAACCACTTCCATAATATAGATCAATCAGGCTGTGTAGTTGTGGCATAAAAGTGGTAAATATTGAGTTAACCTCTACTGAGAAGCACAAATTATTCTGATAAAACAGAAAATTCCGTTATTAAAAATAGATCACTCATTCAAAGTGATAATGAGGTCACATGTTTGTTAACATTGAAAGACTGGGCAAACAATTTGCTCACTGTGACGCGTGTTCAGCCGTTGAATGGTTACCAGTCAATCGCCTTATAAAATGGGTTAATTTGCCCCAAAGTAGAAACGAAAGGAGGAATCCAACAAGTATCCGTTTCAAACATTTTAAACTGTTATTAAGTCTGTGCAGTTGGTGAGGTTGGGGGGGGGGGGGGGGGGGGATCCTGACATAAAGTTTTTGCTCATTTTTATGCCCCCCGACTTAAGTCGGGTGGCATATAGTGATTGAAGTGTTCGTGTGTCCGTCCGTCCGCCCGTCCGTGTGTGTGTGTCCGTGTGTCCGAGCCAATAACTCAAAAACTGTTAGGGCCACAGTCATCACACTTTACAGAATTATAAAGGACCATGGGAGGATGTGTCATACACCATAGCCGGGTTCGTACCTTCAAGGTCAAGGTCACATTTCAAGGGAACACTAAAAATCGGTCAATATTCGTGTCTCAGTCATAACTCAGAAACGAATCATAGTACAATTGTTAAACCTTTTACAAATGTTAAGGACAGTCAGAAGGTGTGTCGCGTGTAATAGTTTCCGCCGCATCTGCAAGGTGAAGGTCACAAGGGGAGGGGGGGGGGGGATGGGGGCATGTGTTACCTTAGTAACATTTTTCTTGTTCTTTTCTAAATAAATTACATATAATTAAACCTTTTTTCTGTTCTTCATTTTAAGGCAAGCAAAATGATTGGCTAAATTATTTCTTTTTGTCCTGTTCATATCACAATGAACCGAAAAAACGCATATATGCCCGGCCTGAATCACGCCCAAATGCCAGTCGTTAAAATTACGCTGCACAGTGTGAATGGAAAAGAACCTCTGCACGCTCATGTTGTTTCAAAATGAAAAGTAATTAATATTTATCTCACCATTTTAAAAGTACTTTCAAAAATAAAATCAAATGAACAATGAAACCCTTATCATGCTTTTTATTCAGTGTTTCATTTTTTTGTACGCATTTAAAATTAATAGATGATCGTCTACGTTCATCGTTTTACCCAAATTAAACATAAACAATGGCCGTTCATAATAGAATAGAATAGAATAATTTATTTAACAACATTCCAAAACAATTACATGTTTATAAAAACATACATCATAAATACAAAACATAAAAGTACATTGTTGGGAGACAGCATAGCCGATTGGCTGTCTTCCTGCTGCCTCCTAGAAAACATGAAGAAACTAAACTATAATGGAGTAGATACTCTGAGGGAAGTTGATTACAGTTGCCACCACCCAAGGCTAATCAGATCAGATCAGTTGTATGATTGTTAGGACGACCTCGTTCAGACATTTGAGGGGTTTAAGAGAATAAATTTGAGGTCTTTTGGGATAAGATAACAAATGATTTTTCCAACAGAATCAGAGAAGCATAAAGGGGGTATCAAGTCTTCTGTTAATCAGGTTGCCATTACATTGTGTAGTCTGTGTTAACTGAAGACTTATAACCCGAACTTTACTTAGCTGGTCCTGTATTACCGGCAGAGCAGACTTTTTGTTGTAGGGGAAAGCACTGTAATACATCCACGGGTTTCCACGGGAGACTGTAGGTTATACCGACAATGGGATATGAATATCTTTCAGATGGCAGGCCTATAATATGGGCACATGTGATACGTACATGTGACATTCGAGGAATAACTATGTGTATATTTCCTAATCAGTTGTTTCTTAAATACGTATCTAGTGGGTAGTGATCGTAAGTCCATTTCAATTTCATTCCAAATCTTTGGGAAACTGTGTTTTGGCAGGTTGGCAGAGAATTGGGTTCTTGCTTTGTGTGTTTGTATCAGCCCAGCTTGTCTTTTTAGACTTCCAGTTGTGAAATGAATATTGAAAAAGGTCTTGAATGAGTCGGGTAAATTCATATTTGTCCAGTCGTACTTAAATAGGGAGACGTTCAGTCTGTATAGATCCTTAAATTTCAAAATATTATTCTCTTTGAATAAGGGATAAGTATGACTGTTAAATATTTTGCGACTAATAACTCGCTTCGCGCGCTTCTGCAGATTATTAATTTTACTAGTAGATGACGCATGGCCCCAGGCTAGTATTGCGTGTAGTAGGTGACTATGAACAAGTGCAAAATACAATGATTTCAAAGCTTTCTTAGGCAGAATGTTTTTACTTTGTTCAAACAGTAAATCGCGCTAGACATTTTTGAGCATATGGTTGATATGGGATACTTGAAATTAATATGTTCATCAAAGTATACTCACAAGAATTTAACCACAGTGTCATTCAAAGAATTACCAACAGGTGAGAGTCTGGAGTTATTGGGGAGTATGTTTAACTTGTCGGCTTTATGGGGACTGTTTTGTGGATGCAGCACAATGTATTTACACTTGTTAGCGTTAACCTTAAGCCTGTTGCAGCAACACCAATTAAAAATTTAGTTAGCTCAGAATTCACCTTTGTCTCTGGAACCATCAAATCATGTCCTGCAGTAAACGGGGTTGTATCGTCAGCAAATGATAATAAGTTAAGAGTGGTGGAGTATCTCATATCGTTAACGTAACGTAGGAAGAGAGTCGCTCCCAACACAGATCCCTGTGGAACACCGCAAGTAACTGTTCGAGATGAAGAATGGTGGGAATTATATTCCACAAATTGTTGCCTGTCCGATAAGTAGCTTTGAAATCAAGAGTTACATATTCCTCTTATACCGTAAAATTCCAATTTCTTTAATAATATCACATGGCTGATGGCATCAAATGCCTTGGACAGATCTTTAAACACCGCAAGGTTCGAGTCCTTGGTTGGTTTATCGTTACTTTCAGCGACATACTGTAGTAGATGCAAAATTGGGTGAATAGTAGAATGATTTTTACGGAAACCGTACTGGTGTTCGTAAAGTATGTTGAAATCGTTCATGAAATCAGAAAGTCTCCGAGACATTAATTTTTCAAGAATCTTGGAGAACACCGGTAATATATATATGGGTCTATAGTTTCCTATTTCACGAGAATTTCCTCCTCTGAAAATAGGTATTACCTTAGCTATTTTCATTTTGTCTGGGACTTTACCTTGCATAAATGACAGAATAAAAATATGAACCAGGGGTTTAGCAATTTCAAATATGGACTCCTTCATTATTCTTGTTGATAAATCATAACAATCGGTACTTGCTTTGCCCTCCAGCTTACAAGTTGTCAAGATAATTTCTTGCTCCGTTGTTGGGGCAATGAAATAGGTATCAGAATGGTTTCCATTCATGAAGTCGCTGAAGGTATTACTCGACAGTGGAACATGATCATTAATAGTCTGACCAATTTCACCAAAGTAATCATTGAATTTTATGGCACTTTCATTAGGGTCAGTGAAAGTTTCTTTGTTGTGAGATAAGTTGGGTGGTAGTGTCCCCGTGGATTTTGATTTGTTGATAATAGTCCGCAATATTTGCCATGTTTTTTTCATGTCGTGTTTGTTGCTTTCAATAATATCATTATAGTATAGAGCCTTACCTCGCCTCTTTACTTGGTTGAAGATAAAAGAGAATGTTTTATATTTGCTTATGTTGGACCCAGTGGGATTTTTCAGTTTAAGTAGGTAAAGTTTATTTTTATTAAGTGAGGATTGTAGGAGACCAGATGTCATCCACGGCTTGCGTTTAATGAACCTTTTTGGTAATCTCACGCTTCTTAAAGGGAATGCAGTTTCAAATGCTTTGAGATAAATATCCATGAAAGACTCATAAGCTGCATCAGTACATATACAATTCTAAACTGAATTGAAGGAGTTATTTCGTAAAATATGCTTAAATGAATCTACGTTTTCTTTCTTGTATGATCTTCTACATGTGGGTGAAGTGTGATCAGGCCCATGATTGCCTTCCTGTATATAAAATGTAGCAAAGTGATCTGAAATATCTGTAATTATTATTCCGGCGTGGTAGTTAGCCACGACGTTGTTAGAATAGATGTGATCAATTAATGTCGCCGAGTGCTCAGAAATTCTCGTAGGTTTTATTATGACTGGCATGAAGCCATTACTGAACATGTTATCTACAATGAGCTGGTTTTAGTGTGATTATTAAAGTTAAGCAGATCAATATTAAAGTCACCCATAAGAAAGGCCTTGCTGTGTCCCGAGTTGATTTTAGTGAGAATATCTGTAATGGAGGAGAGAAATATATTAATATCGGCCAAGGGTGGAGAGTTGGGTCTATATATGCAGCCAACAATGTATGAATTTTTGCGTCCTGGGTTAATCTCAACAAAAACGGTTTCAATTACATGAGGAATAAAAGTTGAGAGGTCAGTTCTCACCTTAAACGTTACTTTCTCAGAAACAAAAATTCCCCCTCTGCCCTCATCACGACCTGAACGAGTCTTGTAGACGATAGGATGGTAGCCGTCAATTTTATAGCTGAAGTGATCATGTATTTTGAATATTTCAGTAAGGCCAATAACCTCAAACATATTTTCACATTGTTGAATATCACATAGGAAATTGGAAAATGAGTCCCAGTTGGCATTAAGGCTTCTATAATTTAGACTGAGGAGGGTTGTACTTTTGCTGCGCTTGTGAAACTTATGCTTAAAATTGGAGGGCAAGAGGTATTCGCAGGAGTGACCATGCACGGTGAAAGGGGACTGAGAAGCTTCTTCTTGCATGCTATTTACTGCGTCATAATATTTGGACACAAAGTCAAACTGGTCATCATTTTGTATCTCATCCAAGGTTAGTTTTATATTCGCCATGATTGAACATCGTATAAAGTAATGCCATTTGAGCCAAAGTTAGTGGTAGTGATTCAGTGTAGTAAATATGGGACAAAAACCAAAAAAAAAAAACTAATAAGATTCATCGTATGAGTATGGTACATAAATTCAGTAATGAGATGGTGGGCTTCTTTGTCATTGCGGAATCCTTGTTTGGGAAATATTCACAACGATCTAGATAGTGTACGTGCAGATGAGTAGTGGAGATGATAAAGTGCAAGTATCTTGGTGAGAGTTTCATAGGGGCTTAGAAGGAGCCATATGTGTAATTTGATATTTAGCATCGAAAATAGAAATTACCAAGAGTAACAACGTAAATTTCTTCTTGAGGCAGAATATATGAAAAAGAATATTAGCCTGTTAATACAGATGGGTAGGGGGCAGGTATTCGTTCTCTAAAACTCTTGGAATCACGTGTCATCTATGTCAGCTCTGGCACCCCCAAAGGCCGGCCACCTGACTGGCCATTAGGTGTGCCGACCCGGCCAAGCATTACTTGTATATGCCCTAACATGGGTATAAACTTAAGTATTTATGAACACACTACTCGAAATTTTCAAGTAAGTTCCAAGACACATATACATACGCATATTTATAATATTTTCACATTTCTCCTACCATATATATACAGACGTACGTATATTGTACAAATAAATATATATATATATATATATTTATATTCAAAGTGATGTGCAGAAGTAGGTCAGAATGAGAGACAGGCAGATAATGTATTGAAGAGTTTGTTTAGGACATAATCCATAACCTTTGTGTCGATTCATCGGCTTAAGGTACTCTGATGCGTATTTGTGTGATGTGCAGAAGTAGGTCAGAATAACATACAGGCAGGCAGGCAACTTATCGAAGAGTTTGTTTAGGACGTAATCCATAACCTCTGAGTCGATTCATCGACTTAAAGTACTCTGATGCGTATTTGTGAACACATTACTCGAAATTTTCAAGAAAACTCCAAGACACATATACATACACATATTTATTATATTTACACATTTCTTCCACCATATATATACATACAAATGTATATTGTACATATATTCATATTCACAGAGATGTGCGGTAGTAGGTTAGAATGACGGGCAGACAGACAACTTATCAAAGAGTTTACTTAGGACGGAATTGTACATATATACAGTTAAAACTAGAAGTCCTGTCACGAATAGTGCGCTTATCTAGACTTAATTGCGTGTTGGAATTGCGCGCAATTGCCATATCGAATGGCATCCAAAGCACGGCAGGTTCTCCTGGTTACTCACAGCAAACACATGCAATGTTTCAGCCAATGGACCTCCGGGTTACCCGGAGGTCCATTGGCTGAAACATTGCTTGTGCACAGGCCATATAGACAAAATTCGATAGCTTTACTATGGCCATAACGCGTACATTAACGCGCAGATCAACGTGCTATTTGTGCGCATTTCAGGACAGGACTTCTAGTTTTAACTGCACATATTTATACAGATGTGCAGAAATCGGTCAGAGAGACAGAGGGACAGACAACTTTTCGAAGAGTTTGTTTAGGACGGAATCCATAACCTCTGAGTCGATTCATCGACTTAAAGTACACTGATGCGTTAGGTGCGGTAAACGTGCACTCAACAGGGTGTAACGTTTAGAATGTTTTGTTTTTAATAAAATGAAAAAGTCAATAGAGTTAAGAAGATGATAAGAATTCGACCGCACACACACACCTACACACACACAATGTGTCAATTACAGTATTAGAAAGTCCTTTAGAATCAGCTGTAAATTCATCACCGTAATCTGTTACTTCAACAAATAATGGAATGAAATAAGTATGCTATGACCATAACGGAGAGAAGGATTATAACTGCTGTTAACCAAACAGCATGTGGACTGAAAATCGCCAAGAGAATGATGTCGCAATTACAGGCACTGGACCTTAACAGTTAAGGAAAGAAATATCTCATCAACAGCGTACGTCCTTTGTTGAAATTGTCAGACATGGCCTGTGAAAATTTCACAACTTGGCAAATCGCATCAGGGGATTAACTATTGTTATGTCTTGGTGTGTCACGACACACTGTGGAAATTTCACAACTTGGCCAATCGCGTCTAGAGACAAACTGTTATTGTGTCTGTCATAGAGTAAGTGTTACAACACACTGTGAAAATTACCAACTAGGCCAATCGCGTCTAACGGACAACTGTTATTGTATCTGTGAGTAATCATAATCATTACCAACCTGTCATAAAGATATAATTGATAAGACTGATTTAAGCAGACGACACTTGCAAACAAAATTCTTGAATAACTATTTTTTTCATTTTTTGTCTCCAAAACATAGGTTATGACCCCTCGTTGGAACGAGCTCGACGAGCTCGTTCCAACGAGGGGTCATAACCTATGTTGTTGAGACAAAAAATGAAAAAATAATGATAATTAATTCGCGATTTTTGGGAATAGCGCTGGCCGTTTTTGACCGTTACGTTTTGTAAAGGGTTAAATAACATTTCCACCTACCTGCACTCCACAGTGCTCTCTTTTCACCATTAACTGAATGTATGTGGTTCACTGAGAAGAGTATAATCTGTAAAAGCTTATCAGTTCTCAAAATTTATGTAAAAGAATATCAGTTCTCAAAATTTATGCCTGACATTTCACGAAACGCAAAAATAGGCATTGTTGCACAACATATGCAGAGAATGCATGAAGTTGGATTTGAACTAAGACATCGAAATGAAGGTTCCGTCCGCGGTTCGAATAGGGAATGTCCCACTTTAAAGAAACAAATTATCAGTCAAACACTGTCCTCCGTGACAATTCAGCCTCGTGCACAACAATGTCATCATGAACAAAATTCTACACCTCTGACGTGGATGGCATCCACGAACGAAACTCGCGCAATCAAAACTTTCCAATTTCCAATTTTCAAATAACTTGAATTAAATCTTTTTGAGACAAAGTTCAGCCAACTTTATGCCATTTGGGTTTATATCGAACTCCACATTTAACAACTGTGTTTTCAACTTCTCAGGAATGATCAAAATCAGAATTAAATTTAACACAGCGTTGGTTTGAATGACATCACCTTCCCGTCAAATGGAAAAGAAAATTGAAGTTTTGTGTGGGCGTGGCCTATGGCGTTCCTTTAAACTTACGCAATTCATTGGTCAAATTTTTAATGACATAAGTACATCTTTCAGTGAAATGTGTCGCCATTTCAAACCTAATTTTAGAAGACTATGCCTATTCAGTTCTCAATAGGAAGCATGACGCGACCTGGTTTTTTATTATAACTCCACAGAGTAGAGAGTGTTTCAGTTTATTTCCCCCAGGTTTAATTATAAGGAATGATCGTTTCTCGCTGTTTCTTGAGTTATGAACCCCAAAAAACAAAGGCCAAACACAGCGTAAATGGCCATTTACACAGTTTAACCGTTGCTTTTGGGGGTTCATAACTCCGTTTATTATGCTAAAAAGTCCTACCCCAGTTGTCCAACAATTCGGAAAACAGAAACATCGCCAATGAAGTAAGCAAACGATTTATGTCGTGTTTATCCTTGTGATGTGCAGACTATAATCCTTACCTCCATTCCTTCACTACGTCCCCGTGTGATTACTTCCGAGCTCTTTCGCCCATAATAACAATCCTGGTCACATTGTAATTTATTGCGATTCATCAACCGTGCATAATAACCTGCCATGTTGGCCTCTGAAAAATGGAGGGTTGCCCTTATAGTTTTGCAGTGTCCATACAGTGTTCATGAGGGGTGTTTGTGGTGTGGTCCTACAGGAAGGCTAAAGTGTTGCACCTCATTTGGGTGTGTGCTTTTTCCTCAAGGTAACTGCAGTGTGAAAGAGGAGTAACTGCCGTGTGTGTGAGGTGTCGGTCCCAGTATTTAAATTAGGCGGGTCTAATGTGTGCATGATATGAGGTATGCCTAAGATGTGGACTATTGTATGCTGTTTGAATATGTGGTGTGGGTGGATTGTATGGCATATGGAGTGTACCTAAGGTGTGGATTGCAATGCTGTTTGTTGCAACATGTGACTTAGGTATAAGATGTGTCAGGAGTGAATTTCTATTGTGCCTATAAGGTATGTACTGCTGGGTTACCGAGATGCGAGTCGAAAATAGGTAAATGGACTATGAGGTGTATAGTATGCTATTTGAGCTTGGTGTGGACTGCTGTGTGTCTGCCGTGATTTTTGGAATAATTAATTAAAAAATGAAGTTTAGCTGCGGTGTGTGGTTTTGAAGTGTGAAAGTGGTGTGGACTTCGGTGTGATGCACTTGTCTGCATGACATGTGACAGGATGGTCATAGTATGTTAATGAAAAATATACAATCATAAATGGTGTGTGCTCATGGTGTTGCATCTGAGATTTGGTGCCCCACCACTAGTTTCTTTATATTTCTATGTATATAAGAGGATATTTACGCTATTTTAGTGAATATGGGGAATTATCTCATGAGTGTGGACCTGAACGTGTTATTTTTCACGAGTGCTTGCGCGAGTAAAAAATAATATTTTCAGGTCCAGAAGAATGAGATAATTTGCGATATTTACTGAAATAGCGTAAATTGTCTTTATATTATATGCTACGTGACATTTTACTGCTCAGTATTCAACCCGATTAGTCTGCAAACACTTACGTTTAAAAAAAAAAACATTAACAAAAATCGGCAGATCGTTTCAAGCATAAACATAGTCCCACCTTCCCACGATAATTTAACTATTTGTTCAACTCAACGCTGATATTTAATAATTATACTACTAGAAATGAGAATATTCTCATATTTTTCATTAATGTTAATTTTTAGAACATTTTAAAATTTAAATGTCAATTTACAACAAGGAATTTGGAATTGGGTGCGCCGACTCATCAAAAAATAAATAAATAAATAAAAAACCTGGGCGAATCGATCAACAAGGTTTTTCTAAAAAACTTACCCAGTTTTAGGCGTCACTTTCTTCACATCTAGTTATTTTACTTTATTATTTCATTATTATTATACATCTAAATTCTCTGCCATAGAATCACCAGAATGGCTTGGAATAGCGTGAACTTCTGGTACTGTAGGTAAAATCGGCACTGAGTCGCTTGTAACAGTATAGAAGGTGAAGTGATACGCCGAAACATGACATCATGTAGGAAGCCACTGAGGGATATTTCTCATTATCCACCAAGTCGATGGGTACTGAGAAATATCTTTTAGATAAGTTGCGATAATTCACAGACTAGGATATAATAATACTATTTATCAATTCCTTAATAGTCATGGATTTGTTATGTATCTTGTGTCCGTGACTCAAATCTTATGAGGTCACGTCAGATACGACCATAAACTTCAATACTTAATATAAGCCCATGAATCACATTTTTCATATATATATCATATTAATCACAACGTAATTTAGGGCCTGAGGAATTATTTTCTGTATTTGTTCAAGGTATTATTATTTGCATAAATACAGTGTACTATTTCCTTCAAAAATGTTGCTTAAACATTTTTTTCAACTGATGCAAAATCCTACAAAACATGTGTAATGGTGAAAAATCCATCTAAGCTCTTACGAATTTGAAATCCAAAAAACTAATTCACTTACCCGACAAAAAAAATTTCAATGGAAAACTGTAAATAAAATTAATACAGTTGAGTATAATATGCAAAATAATCGGCCCCAAAATAAATTTTATTTTGGTAATTTAATTTTCTACTCACCAACGATAATCTGTAGAGAAGAAATTGTCCTTGGGCAAAGACACTTCACCCCATTGCCCACGTGGGGGCATGGTGGCGTTGTGTACTAAGGCATACTGCACATCGATGGTGCACCTGTCTTCAACCAATGCTAACCCTGCTTGTGTGGAGTTGGTATGTAGGGGAGCTGACAGTTGCTCGCCGTTGCTCGGTGGTTCTCTCCGGGTCCTCCGGCTTCCTCCACCCGTAAAACTGTCATGGTCATGACAAGCCACTGAGCAGAAATATGTCACCTTAAACACCAATAAATAAATAAATAAATAAATAAATAAATAAATAAATAAATAGAGAAGAAATTGATATTGCTAACTTTTTCTGTATGGAGGAAATGCAGACATGCCTTTATACCATGATTACCACCTATTCTACTATATATAAAAAAGACTATGACATACCTTTTAGCTTTACACACTAACCGTGTTGAACACACATGGTGAAGTGGTGTTACCGGAGACAAAGGCTCGCGGTTAACACCACTTCGCCACTCGTGGTGAACATTTGGTACACCAAGCTACTATGGGTATATTCTATATGTATCTCACAAAACAGGTTTTTGAACTGAGAAAGTTTTAAAAGCACTAGGAATTTCAAATCCCTACGGGAAAGTATGCAGCCAAGCAGCATGAGTCCAGTATTAAAACAACACAATATGTTTGGAGTACTGGGGACTGGAATTAATGACACGAGGTGGAATCAGCGACCCGAAGGCATGCACGAAATAAAAGAAAAATGTCACCAAGGGTTGTTGATTCCTGTATCCCTTACTCTACCTGAGTTGTCTTCTGCATTTATTACACGCCAGTTCTATATAATTCCCATCTACAGCAACACCAAGCGATGCGGAAATTGAAAATTTGTTCCGCACACATGTGCGGAACGGAAATAGTTTTTTGAACTATTTTCAAATAGAAGCGAAATTTCACTGAAATTTTCTACAAATCGTGCAACGCAATTACAATTTGAATCGCTAGTGATAGCTGAAAATCGTTCCTTGAGCTTTACCTGCCAGTAAGGACCATAAAACACATTGGAACTCAGGGGACGAAATAGTAACACTGTTTCCCTCGGAAATTTGGTTGGCGATAAGATGTGTTCTTTCTGTTGATAGTTGTCAAATGAATTGCTGAGTGTCCTTCTAATAATTGTTTTTATAGATGTGAAGGCGTGTAATAAACAAAGAACGACACACGCATGTAAATGGGTTAATCGATATGGTACTTGTGCCATCGCGGAAGGATAAAACTCGAGACCTGCAGCTTCTCGATTTATCCTTCCACGCTGGTACTCGTGCCATATCGATTAACCCATTCACATACGTGTGTCGTTCTGTGTATTTATAACACGATTAAACTTGAATTAAGTGAATGAAGATTGAAGAGAAGATTTTAAAATAAAAATATCAACTTCAGCGGTCTGACAAGTTTCTTGCTTAATTGACTCTGTTTGTGTCGAAGCATTTCATTTATATCAAAATGTCACTCAGACATGTAACGTCCAATCAGAAGCATTCTTACATGACATTCTTACACATAATCCAGGTCCATATGTGATGTATTTAGCACATTTCCCAATGTCTGTAGGATATCAGGGAAATCGACACTCACAGGAATCGTGGTATAATGAATGTTGTCAACTTTTCATGAAATTTTAGTATGCCTAATAATAATGTTTTTCAAAGAAGTGAAGCAGTGCTTGTTTACCGTGATAAACAGGCTCTGTTTCACTGGTAAAATAGGACCCAGTCACTAATGCTTGGGATGTGAGTCCTCTAAAATAGGCAACATGGGGTATAAAGGATTGACTGACCTTGACTTTATCTCCATGTTGTGATCATGATTAGCCAATGTGTAGAAGTATGTGACCTTAAAGACCAATAAATAAATAAATAAATAAATAAATAAAAAATAAAATAAAATAAATAAATGTTTTTTTAATTTTAATGTGACCTTATGTCCCGAATAGAGAATTGATATTGAATAGTTATTGACAGCCAAAGCGAGTGAGGTACTGTGATATTTTCTCCAAGTCAAAGATATGGATTTATTATAAGCAATTTATGCCAGGAAATGAATTTACACCAAAGTTTTGCTTTTGACACCGAGGTCACAGAAATTTGAATGCTGGTCGCAGTTCTTTTTGTCCAACAATAAGAGATTGTGTTTTGTTAAATTTCTTGTCCATGCAGAAAGTTATGAGAATAAACAAAAGTTATAAAAATTATTTTTTGTAATTAAGAGACATACAATACTTCGACCCCTGTGTTGAGTAGGTACTTTGATTTTTACAGAATTATGCGATATATAGATATAAACAGAACTGTTCTAGAATATGAACAGGTTAATGCTTATCGCACAAGTTTGTTTGGGCACAAGAATACCATGAGGAGCCTAGCCTTAAAGGAGATTCTATTCTAAATAGAACAACTCAGTGGTAACTGGTGTCCTGAAACTACGGAAATGTTTCCCAATCAGAGAGAACAATGCGCAATATAGTCTGTTTTCGGCTTTTCTCTCCAATTATATAACAAAATAATTTAACTCAGAGGGTGAGATGATTAGAAATTGTATACATTTTTATTACAAAACGACAGTCTACCTCCGGTGGCTTTACAGTTGTGTCTGGTCAAGTCTTGGCTGCTTATATAGGCTGACAAGATTTGGCTAGAAACTATCACCGAGTTACATATTATGTATCATCCAGTTTACGTACAGACTGAATGTTGGCGCAGTTGTTCTGTTGCAGTAAAAAGTGATCCAAGTTGGAATTCACCATGTCAGGTTAATAGATATTCTGAGGCCCCAATACAACCCGTGAGGCCGAATAATAGCATTTTAGGCAGTCAGTATTATAAAAAAATTTCTTTAAGGTGCTATTTAAGTATATGTATTATCATTTCTGGTGCAAATATGGTAGCAGATTCCAGGGACCATTGGTATCTGCTGTTAAGTCTAAAGTAAGTACAAAGTAAAAATTAAGTACTCAATTGGAGGAGTTATGAAAATAAATTTATCCATAATCATGATCGAAAAGCACTTTACAGAATCATCGTCAACTAGTATAATATAAACGTGTGATGTCAAAAGTCAGCACTGCATCGTTATAATATCTAGTGTAATACACATGTCAGCACGTCGTCGTTCCATTGTGACTCAGTTAGTTTTGGAAGTAGAACAGAATTAATCATCTTTGTGTTTTTAGTAATTTATTCCCCAGATTACTTACCTAACACCAGTAGAGATGACATTTTAGTACGTAACTGACAAAGGTTATTTTTTTGCGTCACCTGCTCCACGAAGTGGGGAGCGACATATAGGGATTATTGTGTCGCCTGCCCCACGAAGTGGGGAGCGACATACAGGGATTACTTTTGTCGTCTTGCGTCGTCCGCGTCACACTTTCTTTTATCCGCCACTCCTCTTTAACCGATGAATGGATTTTGATGAAACTTTCAGTGCTTCTTTATCACATAATGACATTGTGCACCTCCTATTTTATCTTTTGATCCGCTGTATTTTTTCCAGAGTTATGCCCCTTTTCCACTTAGAATTCTGTCTGAAACGCCTTGGAGTGTCTCTCGTCCGCCACCCCTCTTTAACCTATGAATGGATTTTGATGAAACTTTCAGTGATTCTTTATCACATAATGGCATTGTGCATCTCCTATTTTATTTTTTGATCCGCTGTATATTTTCCAGAGTTATGCCCCTTTTCAACTTAGAATTCTGTCTGAAACGCCTTGGAGTGTATATATCTCAGTCATTGTCAGGCGGATTTTAATGATATTTGGTATGTACATGAACCAGGATGGGGGAAAGGATATCCACATACAACCGTTATCATCCACACATTTTTTCAGAGTTATGTCCCTTTTTCGACTTGGAATTCCATATAACTTACATAGAAGAACTTGATTAACAAGGTTTGAGGTAAATATTTAAAGACACGCTATTAAAATATAGTGCAGGCGACACACGTCTTCCATGGAAGACTCACATCTAAGTTTTCATGAAAACATAGCTTCTAACTGCCATTGAAATGGGCATAATGAACTCTTTCCAAACGGTGTTACAACCGCTGTTTTCGAGTAAAGCCTTAAAAAAATTGAGCATTTGTTTCTTAAGTTTTAGTCGGTTTGGGCTGTTATGTTAGGTTAAGGGTTAAATACACATTATGTTACAAAAAGTATTTCAAATTTAGTATGATTTGATATGAAATTAATGAGGTTGGTTCACTAAATGCTTGGAGGACTCTGATCTGAAAGTTCACATTAATTCGTCACTCATTTCAGATGCAATGTATATATACTACTCAAAGTTTGCTGAGCGCCACATATTTGACACATCATTGTGAAATTTCCTTGTGACACATTTGCGATATTTTTGTTTTGGTGGATATGATTGAGGAATGTATTGAGATGGTCACCAGTGCTTACATCAGCTCTCTTAACAGGCAGACTTTTCGTGACAGCCATGGAAAGCATGTACCCCTTGATTTCCATGATGTTTTCGTGTACTGTCTACATGTATATGAGATGTGTAGGGTATTCGGTCTGTATTTCAAAACAAACCCTTGTGATTTAATGATTGAATATGGCGAATGCAAATGTGAGAAGACATTTGTCTGAAGCAGAAATGTGGTGGGCTATAGGGATGTGGAACAAGGGGATACCCATCACCAGGATGGTGAAGCTCTTAGCGTGCACCGTATGGTAATCACCAGAGCCTGGGCAAGATTTCAGCAGTATGGCACACCAGTCAGATGCCATGGTGGTCGCAGAGACAGGGCAACATTTGCAGCTGAAGACCGGTTTTTGATCATTCAGGCCCGTAGGAACCGCTTTGACACAGCAACACAGCTTCGCAATAACCTTCAGAATGAATCCGGGGTAAATGTTTCGACGCTGCCTACCCGGGAAGGGTTGCATGAAGGTGGTCTCCGATCGAGAAGACCATGTATTCGCACTCAGCTGCCCCAGAACCACCGCTAGGCACGATATGAATGGGCCATGGATCACGTTGGATGGACCAGAGAAGATTGACGACCTGTCCTTTTTACAGATGTGTCAAGGTACTGCCTAAACAACACAGATAGGCGTTTTAGGGTATGGAGAAGACAAGGAGAGCGATTCTATGCAGCCAACATTGATGAGCATGACCGCTATGGTGGAGGGTCAATAATGGTCTGTGGCGGCATCAGCGAGGATGGACGTACAGAGCTGTGTGTCCTTGACCGTGGTACATTGACTGCACAGCGGTGTATTGAGGAGACCCTGGATGCCCACGTCAGATTATATGCGGGTGTAGTGGGTGATAGATTCATTCTGATGGACGATAATGCCCGTCCTCATGTTGCCCATGCTGTCCTGGAGTACCGACAGAGGGAGGGGATTGAGCGTATGGACTGGCCAGCAAGATCCCAGAACTCAATCCATTCGAACATGTCTGGAATGAGTTGCAGCTTGCAATTTCAGTCTGTTAGGTCCAACCAAGAAGTGCCCAGGAGCGTGGTGCCAGACTGGTCCAAGAATGGAACAACAACCCACAAAGGACCATCTGGAACCTGATTGGGAGCATGAGAAGGCGTTACCAAGCTGTAATTAACAATAATGAGTCTCATACTCGATATTGAACCCTTATCAGTTCGCTCCGTCATTTTTTTGGCAAATTCGAAAAATCTCCTCTTTTACCAATAATATCCATTTTCCATGGTTATCGTATTCAAAAGCTAAAAAATAATGTCAAACACAAATAAAATCTTAATTTCTGTACTTAAATCATTAAAGATACAATTAAATATAAGATATATACACTTTTCATAACAATATTTCAACTAAAACGTAAAACAGGTAGTTGGATATACTTGGTGCTTAGCAAACTTTGAGTCGTATATTATCACCACTATGTTTTAAGTACAAAATGTTGTTTACCACATAATCACCACCAAATAGATCATTTCGTAAATATCGTTCGCAACACCACTAATATGGAAATGACATCAAAAGTAAACGTCACGATGCTGAGAGTAGGTTTCAGAATAGAATTGAAATAATCTGCTCTTATATTTCATTAAATGTTCACCTAATACAAAAAGCAGATGACATTTCCAGAAAACATTTCCCAAATGACTCTCCATGCTATTCCAAAAAAGTAGGGGATATCCAAACTGATATTTTCAGAAAATGGTATTGGATACGCGTGATTGGATACATCAATATGTTACCAAGTTTAGTGTGGGCCATGAATATCACCGGCCCATGAAAACTTTGTGCAGGTTTTCCGCACGAGCGCCACGTTAACGTCTGTGGGGTATGTTTTGAAATCTTCATTTGTGCTGGATGGGCTTTTTCGGAGGTCTCATCGTTCTTTTCTTGGTATAAACTCGTTCATCAGTAGTTTCTGGTCAAAACGTAACTTTGAGGTATGCGAAGACTGACACTTGACGAACGCTTATGTGCCGTTGGCATGTTGGAAGCTGGCAACAGACCGAGTGCAGTGGCTCATATTCTCAACGTTACTTAATCGGTGATTAGCAGGTTGTGGTCACGCCACCGTCAGACAGACAATGTTGATGACAGACGTTGGTCAGGTCATCCAAGGGCGACAACTGCTAACCAGGATCGTTTAATCCCAACTGCAGCATTACGTAACTGCCATCAAAGTGCCTCAGATATTGGACAGCAGTTGCACCGAGCGACAGATGTGCGAGTCAGTGGTCCGACTATCCGAAATCGCCTACACAGCTGGAACTTGTATGCTCCACGAGCTCGAATAATTCCACGTTTGACTGAACGTCATATCGCAGCAAGGCCCAATTGTCGTGGATCACGACAACCCTGGGACAATCATCGGTGGAGCAACGTCATGTTTTCCGATGAATCGAGGTTCACTCTCGAATTCTGGCAGCACAATCGTTTTGGTGGTGGATCGGTTATGATGTGGGGAGGCATAACCATGACAAGCAGAACAGCATTACCTGTCATCCAAGGGCATGTCACAGGTCTGTACTACCGTGACAACATGTTAGCCGCTCATGTGGTGCCATTTGCGGGACTTCACGGCAGTCGATTCATTTTCCAAGATGACAATGCAAGAGCACAGAGGGCCCGTTTCGCTGCAGAGTTCCGCCAGGAGCAGAACAACGCTACACTGCCTTGGCCAGCACTAAGCCAAGACATTTCACCAATTGAGCACGTTTGCGATATGCTTGGCAGGCGCCTACGACAACGCCAACAGCCCCACACCAATGTCCAGGAACTCGCCGCTGCTCTGCAGGACGAATGGAATAACAGTCAGGCTACTTCTTGACGTTTGCTGAGGAGTATGCCACGTCGGATCCGCGCTTGTTTCACGAACCGAGGAGGATTTACAAGGTTTTGAGGTTTTGGACTGAATGTGTTAAATTCTCCGACTGACCGTCCATGTCGTCTACAGCTCAGTGCATGGAATGTGTGCTTGTCAGACACACAGCTATCACTGGAATCATTCACCAGATGTCATAGTGCAATGCCTCAATTGTCTTTTTGATGAAAATATAAACATATTTCTTCAGATATCTCACTATTATCAAATATCCTCTCCTTTTTTGAATTGTATATTTTCATTTTTGTCTTGAACCCATAGCTTATTACCCCTCATTGGAATGAGCTCGACGAATGAAAAAAAAAAAAAAAATAAATAAAAAAAAAAAATTTGAGGGACTTCTTAGCTCACCTATTTAAATGATGTTGTGAGCTTATGTGGTGACAGCTGGCGTCGGCATCAGCGGCAGACATCCGTGTCCAATTGTGTAAGAATTTGTGTGTAGCCGAGGCGGTCTGGCCAAATGGTTCACCGGGAAAATTCCCACTGCCTCTCCATCCCCTCCTAACGGGGGTACCCTGGGGCTCCAAAATTGATGCAATCCAACACGTGTTGGTGCACGAAATTTTGAGAAAATGGCCAATAGGAGAAATGGATGTGATTGCATGGACCGTCGGTATACCGAAATGCCATTGGCAGTCCACAGAGAAACATTTCGATAAACCAGCGGTCTAATATTACTGCAAGCAAAACAGCATTCTGTTATTTTTAAGAATCAATCTTTTCTCCCAGTGGATCGAACTATGGTTTGCTGGATGGGTCCAGGACCCCTTTCCCCTCTCACCCCACCCCCGTGCAACCATTGTTTTCCGAATGAGCGACGAATTAGATAAAAATATTCCATCGAAATGCCTGCTGTGTGGACAATTGCCCAGATGCAGGAAAGCAGTATTCTTTCATTTCGAAAAGTCAAAGTTTTCTCCGGGTCCGCCTCCCTCTCCGGTGCATTTCCCGGTAGCTTTTCTTGGCCCAGTCCATCGATGGTGTGTAGTTGTTTTTCTAAATGTTCAGTGAGCCCAGGTTTTTGATATTCCATTTGTAGGTTATAGGGAATTATCACAGTATGCAAACCTAATACTGTGACTTTTTTTTTCCAATTTCACCTAAAATTGTTATCCCGACCATGGTCAGTTTCAAACTATTCTCGGACTTGGTCAATTTTAGGTTATAAAAGTTTGTATTAAGGTAAGTTTTGTTTTTATGTGCATTAATATTTAACCTATCACAACAGTATCGAACCCTAATCCTGTGACTTTTCTTCCAATTTCACCTAAAATTGTCATCACAAACTTAGTCAATTTCTGGTTGTAAGAATTAGCGTTTGGTCAGCCTTTGTGCAAATTGTGGGGGTCTTAACTTCTTGTTACAATGCATTTTGTTTATTTCATTGACATCTTGAAGTATTAACTTTAATATATGCGAAGATTTAACAAAATTCTTTTAATTTTTAATAATAGAAACAAATGTGAAAAATAGCATGAAGGATGAAATATACTAGTTCTAATGTTGCATGTTTGTGGACAAGAAGTCGTGCAAAGAGTTTAATGACATGTTGTTGTTGTCTACCCAACCGTATATAATTTTGCTACGGATTTCAAAAATAGCATGTGCTACCCGAGAATTGAATTGAATGGGTGATCGACGATTTTCTTTGTGTTATGTTGTGCTAGAGAGTCTGGGATATTGAGACAACACGCTAGTTTTGGTCTTCCGCCATTTTAAAAAATGCCTAGTTAACCGAAAATCAGAGGTTGCGGAGTGCCATTGGTATGCATGATGCTGGGACACCTCCAGATGAGCTCGCTGCTTAGTTCGGAGTCACTGTGGCCACTATTTAGCGTCTAATTGGAAGGTATAGCACCACTGGATCTACTGCCGACCGACCGAGTTCAGGTCGCCCAAGAGTTACGACCCCTGCACAAGACCGACACATCAGAACGTCTTACTTGCGGGATCGCTTCCTTCCGGCGACGAGGGCAGCAGCAATTACTTCTGGTAGAACTAACAATAGAATCAGTGCACAAACTGTCCGCAACAGACTCGCTGAACACGGTATCCGAAGTAGGCATCCATACCACGGATCAATCCTTACCCAACGTCATCGTAACATCAGAATGGAATGGGTACGTCAGCGTGTTCGCTGGACTCAGCAGCGTTGGAGCACAGTTCTTTTTAGTGATGGAACACGATTTTGTCTGCGGCGCGCTGATGGTAGGACAAGAGTGTATCGCCAACGAGGAGAACGGTTTTCTGATGATTGTGTGCGGGAATGCGACCGTTTTGGCGGGGGTAGTGTAACGGTTTGGGCAGGAAGTTCCTTGCACCATCGAACGCAGTTGATCCTCGTCAATGGTAATCTAAATGGACAGTGATATAGGGACGAAATTCTTAACGCTGTTATTGTCCCGTTGTTCAAGGCTAACGTCGGATTGCAGTTATTCAAGCAAGACAATGCCCGATGTCACGTGGCGTGTATCTATCGTGACTTTCTTGAGGAGCAGAGCATCAAACTTCTTCCCTGACCACCACTTTCGCCAAATTTGTCGCCAATCGAGTATCTTTGGGATCTACTGGACCGTCGAGTACGACTTCATGATCTTCAGACTTTCTACTTCTCCTGTATGCAGCACATTTAGCTTTTCTTCCCTTTATGGCCCTTTTCAGTTCTTCATTCACTCTGTACCCATGTTCCCGTGTTGGCACCCTGATCTTTCCTACACTTTCCTTCCCTGCCTCCACCAGGCTCTCAACTATGGCGTCGGCCATCTTCTGGATACTGCCCCTCTCGGGTACGGTTGCAAGCTTTGGTTTCAGTTTTTCTTTGAACTTCGCCCAGTCAGCATCCGTTTTGAGTTCCCAAATCTCCTAAAAGCTTCCTTTGCTTTTTACTAGATTTTTGGCCCTGATCGTCACTGTAATCAAGTTGTGATCACTATCCACCTCCATTTTACCCTCATCATCCACTTCTACCACTTCTATCCCTATCACCTCCCTCCTATAAGCAGCGGTGTGGAAAAAAATACTCCCAAATTTAAAAAAAAACAACTGGTTGGTATTATGACTTGATATCTGGTGATGAGCTTTTGCTCAAATGAAGTTTGGGGAGAAATATTTACCTTTGTAATTGGAGGGGCAAGATTATTGCCCTGCCCCGCCCCAAATTTCTATTTTCTGAACTGATGAACTGATTTCAACCAAATTTGATAGTGGTATTATTGAGTCATAAGTATCTGATTCATGCAAAGAAAATACCCGTATCCCCGTGGGAACCCCAGGAGCTAAAAATAGGATTATTTTCAAGTGCCCATATTTTTTCCAAACTCCACAGAACAGAGACCTGTTATTTGGTATGCTTCATCCTTAAGGCCAGTAGAATAGAATGGTAATATAAATTGCCATCGGTTTTATAGTAGCGTACTATAGAGGGAATAGTAAAAGTCTGAGTCGGCATCTTTGCAAAAATTAAAAAAATCTTCTTCTCCAGAACAACTGATCAGAATCTTGTGATATTTGTATAAAACATCCATGGAGGGGGTTGTGTTGGTCAGAAACCGGTATACATTTGGGCTCAATAGATGAGCCCGAATTTTAACTTGGTTCAATATAAGATGCAATATTTAAAGAATATTCTTCTACAGGACAACCCTTGAGAATCGTATAATATCTGGTGTACAGCATCGTTATATGGGTCAGATTCGTCTTGTTCAACGCAAGTCCCTATGTTAATATTTGGGCTCCCTATGGGGCCCGAATTTTAACTTCGTGCAATATAGAGAATAATCTTAAGAAACATTCATCTTCAGATCCACCCGTCAGAATCTTTTGATGTTTGATATACAGCATCCTTATGGAGACCATATCAAAATTGTTTTAAAACCAAGTTCCGGTGTTAATATTTGGGCTCCCTTTTGGACCCTGAATTTTAACTTGGTTCAATATGAGGAACAGTCTTTAAAAATCTTCTCCTGAACTCCCGATCAGAATCATGTGGCATGTGGAAAACACCATCTTTAGGGGTGTAAGATATAAGTTTTAAACATCAGGTCCCAAGGTTACAATTTGGGCTCTTTAACTTAGTTCAATATGAGAAATAATCTTTGAAAATCTGCTTCTTTAGATCCAATGGTCAGAATTCTGAATGGTTGGGGGGGGGGGGGGGAGTGCTTAGTCCGTTGAAGTTTCCTAAAGTTAAATGCCAAGGTTGATATTTGGGCTCCCTATTTTCCATTTCTAGAAATCTGGGCATCATTTGTGTGGTAGAATCTCAATACCGGAAAAAACGTATCTTACTGGACAACAGAGTTACGAATAGTTAGATGACTTCATCCTCTGTAGTGTTTATAAGCCTCAGATACTAATTAAAACCTACTTTTGCTTTCAGAACAGTTATTCACTTCCAACTGCCATGTGACCGCAGTATAAATGAACACTGCTTCTCTAAGAGCCAGTAATATAATGGCATTGTTCCTATAATACCTCTCACGGAGGGGAGGGCACCAGGAAGATGGCCAAATGACGTTCGCATGTTCACATTTTTTTTGTGTGTAAACACTTGTTTAAAGGCACATACACTGTTAAATAATGAACTGATTGACTGATTCATTACTATTGGTCACACAAGTCAAATAATCTACCTTCTTTGATTCAATGACTGTCACAAAACAACTGCGACAACTCATCTGGCAAGCGGTGAGACACAATTTCCAAATAAGTAAAATCTATATATATTTTATTCCAAAAAATGCAGGGGTTAATTTATTACGTGTAGTACAAACCCACCCCACCGAATATAACAACATGATAACAAGAAGAATGTGATGATGAGTAAACATGAGGAAAAGATGGGAATAAAAAAGGTGATTTTTAGCAATCATCGTTCATCTGGCAAAGACAGTTCAGTTTTTTGAAAACACCATTTTGCTGAATAACGGTTAAACGCATGAATACCACACACACAGTTCTGCTAAATGATGCACATACAGTTTCTATTGAATACTACACACGGTTCTGCTAAATGATACACATACAGTTTCTGTTAAATACTAAACAGGGTTCTGCTAAATGATACACGTACAGTTTCTGTTAAACACACGATCTAGTACCCCATTGTAAACTTTGTATGAATCTTGCACGTTGCAGTTATAGTACAGTCATTTTCGGCACAGTTTCACATAATACTGGCGTTGAATTGATACAGCAAACCAGGTGGGTAAGTAATGTCAGTAAATTGAGTACAAGGGTTCTCTTTGGCATAAAAGTATTTAAACTACAATACTTTACAGTTTATTGCTTTCGGTAGGCACTATAGCACAGATACTCTATTGAAATAAGCTGAACCTCTTGACATGTCATTCCAACACTAAACAGGCCCACGCCAAACACCATTGGCACTTTGGCCACTACTGCTGTAAAACAGACCGTCCACCAAACTCACAGGACAACAGTACAACAACTGTGGATTCTAGAAACTTGTAGAAACCTGAATATGCAAGGCACTAAATACTACCACGTTTAACTGCAATAGCTTACTACTAGAACCGAATATATATGAATCGAAATATCTTGTACATTTAATCACGCAAAAGCTTAATCACAGACAAATAATCGAACGACACGTATTGAATAGTACAAAATATGCAGGTACCTACGATAGGCGCTCTATACCCGCCTCGTGTCAACTAACACAAAATTCAGAAGGCTGTGACGGGATTGATTTGTGTGAATCGATATTTTTCAAACCAGCGATCATTTTTAGGGGGGGGGGGGGGGGGGGAGGTTAGAATACATAATTTTCAAGATGATTTGTTTTTATATCCTCACTTGAATATGTGGCACTCATCTATTAGATTCTTGAGTTTTGGTTGGCTGTTCAGACTAGAATTACGTGATTAAAATTCGAAGTATTTTTGTTTCTTTGTAATTCAGTAGAATTTCAATTACGTCCACCATTTTGTCAAACAAACCATGGTATTTTAAAAGCCGCAATTTCATTGATTCAAGGGTATCAGTAACTCCAATCGGAAAATGAATATCATATCTTTACCTGCACGGATTTTTCAAGTTGCGAACGTCGGGTTTGATTGGGTGGCTTAGCTTTAAAATCAGCTCGAGTTGTCGAGTTATCTTGACTTCGGTAAAGTCTTGAGAACCTACAGGTTCGTTGGCTCTATTCGTCCCCCAATAGGAACTTAAAGTCCGTGCCTGGGTGGTTGGTGTGCTTTGAATCCCATGTAATAAAATGTAATTTTATTCTGGGCTCCGCCGAAGTAATCATGTCTTTCTGCCAAGATTTGTTAGGTTGAATAGATGACTGTTTATGTGAATTCGTCCCATGTAGTAGTTCTCGTTGATTAAAGTCACAAAAACAATTACAACAAAAATAAAAGATTCGGTAGAACTTCTAAACCATTTTTGTGGGTTGATTCATAAAATAAACTTGGAATGTATTATGTCCTGAATAATAGGGTAGTATATTGAGGTCTCATTGAAACCCCAATTGTAGGACAAATCAATATCTTTACTAAACTTGGAATGCATTATGTCCTGAATAATAGGGTAGTATATTGAGGTCTCATTGAAACCTCAATTGTAGGACAAATCAATCTCTTTACTCAACTTGGAATGTATTATGTCCTGAATAATAGGGTAGTATACTGAGGTCTCATTGAAACCCCAATTGTAGGACAAATCAATATCTTTACTAAACTTGGAATGTATTATGTCCTGAATAATAGGGTAGTATATTAAGGCATCTTCGAACTCCTAACTGTAGGACATGCTCAAATCATAGTTTTGATTAATTGCTGGTTTGCTCGGATTTGCTTATTGTGATTGGTTAAAGGTAGTTTTTTGACTAATGTCGATTCACACATCTCAGTCCTTCTTGCACTTTCTCAGTTATCCTGGTGCAATATGTTATACATTTGTTAAAACAAGAATTGTTTTTTTTTTGTTTTCATTAAATATCAATATCCCTTTTAGTGTAGCGGTCCAGGTATAAAGGCCATTTACCAACCAGCCTGGTTGGTCCGGATCTCTTAGTCTCGTGGTAAATCGGTCGCTTTGTGTGCTAGAGGTCGACGGTTCGAACCCCGGCTCCCGCACTTATCTCTCCTCCTGTTACATTTGGGGGCTCGTCCGATCCTCAGCAGTAGGTGGCACTGTGGGTGTTTCGACCGCTCTGAGGAGGAACTTGGGTGAGATTCACATGTGGTGAATCTCAAAAGAAGGGGAGAGTAGTGTAGCGGTCGAGGTATAAAGACCATTTACCAACCAGCCTGGTTGGTCCGGATCTCTTAGCCTCGTGGTAAATCGGTCGCTTTGTGTGCTAGAGGTCGACGGTTCGAACCCAGGCTCCCGCACTTATCTCTCCTCCTGTTACAAGGCACAAAATAACACGTACCCGAGGGCACAGTTAACACGTACCTGATGGCACAATTAACACGTACCCGATGGCACATTTAACACATACACGATGGAACAATTAACACGTACCCGATGGCACGATTAACACTTATCTGCGAACACTAAGCTATGGCCTTAAATCCGTTGAACTGCGATACGCGAATCACTCAAATCGAAATATTTACAAAAAGCTCAAAAGTTTCTCCCAAAAATCATTGGCAACTCAAAAAACATTTTATACAAGAAAACCAACCTCTAATCTCGATATAAAATCATGAAACTGGTGTAGTACGGGCAGCCAACAAATCCATCATCCTCCCTCAGTGCACAATTCAGAGACAATCCGGCCAATACACAAAAGCGAGCTCATTAATGCACAATACCCGCATCAACTGCACGGACTACACGTAACACTTTTCTCCACACAACATTACACTGGACAGCAACGTTTTCATGCAATTACACTTGCTCTAAATTATCCTTAACGTCGACACCTTGACTAAGAAAATACATTTACCTGCAGTGGTCCAATAATTTTATTAACCCCCAACACTGAACATCGACATTCCAAAACATTTCTTTATACAATAAAACAAAATAAAAATACAGATATCGTGACATAGTAGTCCGGCACAGGTTGGGCCTAACCTGGAAATTTTGGTGTGGACGCAATGTGTTTGACTTTTCTATGGTAACTTTTTGTGCTGAATTCGAATCCGTTTGATGCCAGTCTGTAAACTTGGGAGAATTTGAGTTACTTGCACCTTTCCAAAATGGCCAACAAAATGGCGGCCAAATTTTTCGAAAACTTAGAATGAGCAGCTTTATGAAATTTTATCTCCCTTTCTGAAGGATATCATTGTGGTTAGTTCATATTTACCTGCCCACCTCATGTTAAACAAAAACCTCATGGAATGAAAGGCACAACACTAATTTCAAAGTCTGTTCAGAAGTGGGCACTTAGTTTGGGAATTTGCAGTAAGATGCAATATGATCTTCAGCTGAAGGAAGATCTTCCCGAAAGTAGCCTTTCTCGCACACAAAGAGGAGGGGCATCTTTAAGAATGAAAGCTGACCTGGCTGATCGTAATAAAATACGGACAGCCACGTCACCAACAGACACGATGAGCATCCCGAACAAATTGTGAACATTTTTGATGGCAAACTATCCAGCAATTATGTGAATGTTGATCGGGCCAATGAAGTAGGATTAAAACAATACGAAGAATTTCAATCCACTCTTCCAAATTGTTTTTACCATCCACAGAGTAAGAAAGTAATTAAATGGCTGCCAACAAACATTCAAAGTTGGAGAGACATCACTTGTTGACACGCATATATAGAATCCTTACCCTCCAGTCCTCTGGCCAAACTGTGCTAATGAACGATATACGCAAATACGAGCTTGCACCTTTCCCTTTACCTATGTTTCTTGAATCGGGTTACTTGCGTATTACCAAATCCAAGTCTGATCTGAAGAATAATCTTGCATGTGTGGTAACCTCACGAAAGTTACCTGTACAGCAGTGCACTGTGATTGACGGCTGTGCAATCATGTGGGTACTGTACTGGCCCACGAACGGTACTGTCGCAGACTTTGTGTCAACATTCTCTAATTTTATATCGACACACCTCATGAAGCCGAATGTATATCTTGTTTCTGACGGGTATTTTGACTTTAGCATCACATCGTCTGCCCACACAGAACGTGACAAATGCGTATCCAGAAAGCACAAGCTGGCACCTAACATTCTACTGCCACAAAAGCAAGTAGTTCTGTCAAGTTTCACAAACAAAAATCAACTCATAAGTCTCATATGTTCACACATCACCGGATGCGTCGCGAATGGTAGTCACTCGAATACACTAGTCATAACAGGTGAACCTTATACTCCAACACTGATTAGGTCAGGCGACGTGCAAAAATTTGGTAAGTTATACATCGAGCACGAAGAGGCTGATGCTATCATTTGCCAACTAGTCAATAACCTCCAGAGATCATGCAAATACACTTACCACATTAATGTCGTATCAGATGACACGAACGTGTTTATTCTCCTAACTTTCTTCTATTGGAAGAACAAAATGGGCTGCTTATTGACAATGGAAGCTACGAGTGGAGAAAGAAAGGTCATTGACATAGGTGAAACATGCAAGAAAAATGCCACAATTGTCCCAAAACTCATCGCAAAACATGCACTATCGGGCTGTGACACTGTCGCACAATTGCACGGTGTGGGGAAAGTAGGTATGTTGAAGAGACTACAGGGTTATTCATTCGGCGGGCTTGGTGACCATCGTGCAGACATGGGCGCTGTGCTTGTCCAAAGTACCCTCCTGATCAGTTATGGTTATCCGGTTACAGAAATGACTGAAGCCAGGGTCAATGTCTGGACATCCAAAACAGCAAACGCGCGATTATCTGCCCCCGCCCCTCCCAAGTTAGCAAGCCTTCCACCCACAACTGAGTCGTTCTCCGAGAATGTTAAAAGGGCCCACCTTCAAGCCATGCACTGGTAATCTTGTGACTCGGGCATTCCACCAAAACTCGAGCCATCTGATTTTAGATGGACCACTGATGACAAATCTAAGATTTTGATGCCAATAGGTATTCCCGAGTCTGTACATGCTGCCCTAGAACAGGTATTGAATCTTGTCAAGTGCGGTTGTATTTCGTCCAAGGCATGTTCATCCAAGAGATGCACTTGTGTCTCCGCAAACATCCCATGCACCAGTGTATGTCATTGCAAAGGTGATACAAACACGTGTTATAGTAAGCTGACTTTGGGGAATGTCAAGTCACACGACAGCTTAGATGATGACGCTGATGACAAACACTTGAAATGAACTCTGTGCAAGATGGGTGTATTTTCTTGAAAGTAGTGGTCATTTTAGGCACCATGCCTGAACACAGTGGACTGGAATAAGTTGACGTATTGAAAAAATCTATACCAGGAAGGTGTTGCTACATTGTCTGACTTGATCTCCTAATTAAGTCTCCAAAGTTTTTCACAGCTGGCTATGAAAATAATTTCCTCGACAAATTGGTTGATTTTCCAGCAATTGTGACGGTCATCTTTATACCTACAAAGGTCAAATAACTTGAATTCCTTGGATTAAGTGTAATCTGTAGGTTGATTTCATTTTAGCGCAATGATATACCCTATAAATAACTGTAGAATAGCATAGAAATGGTTCATTCTTAATGTTCCGAAAATTTGGCCGTCAAAAAAATCCAAATAACTCCAAATTCCCCAAAGTTTACAGACTGGCATCAAAGGGATTCGGATTCAGCACAAGCAGTTCCCATAGAAACACCAAAAACATTACATCCGCACCAAAATTGCCAGGTTCGATCCCAAATCCACTAATCTGTGCCGGACTAATAGAGGGTTAATCCCCGACGTGATAAAAATTCTTAATAAAATTTAATACAATCGTATCTACTTAATTAATGTCAAGTGGTTCTCCCACAACAACAAAACTTTAACAAATTTCGATAACTAACCAGTGCAAACATGTAGGATGAAATTACAGTTGAGGCCCTTGAGTTATTTGATATTAATAGTATATATCCATCACTGAGAAACTCGGGTTTTATTGAAATAGAGTTTGTTGTCCATCAGTCCACACGACAAAAATAGTTGGCTGCTCAACTCTAACATTTTGCATCAGACATTTACGAAACGTGATATGAAGTATGACTTTTTCAGAACACCTATGCAGTCAATATTACTTCCAAACTAGACAGAGTGATTCTGTAGAATATCAGACTTCTCCTGATATACAAAACGTTTAGCCCCTTGAAAGAATTATGAGAATAATAGTCTATCGCTTTGAAACTCTTTATCGTGAAATTTGCCTAGCTTGTAGTTTGTATATGACAGGGTGGTGATAGGTCGTTTTTATTTTCTTCCTGATACTTTCAGAGAGGCGTTTGTGACAATGTTCTGAGTAGTTTGTTAGTCAGGAAGATTCGCCAGTAATGGACTGAACTCGCGTATCTGCGCTCTAACTGTTGGAAACTACTATGGGGCAATGCCAGAAGAATGTCTGTATGGACAATGACTGCGAGCTGGTGTTTGCTCTATTTTACCTCTATGGAGGTCTCCTTGGCAATAGCCATACAGCAGCAAAGGGATAATAAACAAACTCACAATATGGAGGTTGTTTATCAATTGGCTATAATCAGCTGTATTGAAACTGAAGTCGATTTTCTAGAGAAATTGGTGTTAAGGCCATCAAACAATGTGACCAAAACTTACGATAAACACACACTTATTTACAACTAGCCGAGGTCCCCGTGCTGTTCATGATTATTTCACTAGCTCTCCAGGCTCCCAGAGTTGCTGTGGTTGAAGGTTTTACCATTAATTCATTAAGGCAACTTCAAACGCAATCGAGACCCATCCCATGTCCCTTTTCTGGGAAAATTACCTTAGGTGACAAATTTCAGCTCGATATCTGTAAATGTTGGAGTGCAATCTGACGTTGTATGAAAGGTTGATTAATTGTAGCGTTAAAATAACTATGTACCTAAATTCCTCCGTCATAAAAATACCCTTCCGGTTCCAAATTTCAGACCCATATCTCTGAACATATAGGTGTGCATACCGATGTTGTTTTGGTTCAAGTGCTAACACAGCGTTGAATGGAATTTACTCGAAGCCCTTCAAAATTCATTTTAAATTAGAAAAACGTCATTCAAAAATACTTTCACCCTAACTGGGGTCAAGGGGCTATATGTCTCAAATGGAGATTTTCTTTTTTCGTAAAATCATTCAAAATCCTCCAGAACTCATTTTAAATCAGAAAACATCACAAAAGTTGATCCTCGCCCCAACCTGTGGTCAAGGGTTCATATGGGTATTCTTTGCAAATACTATTTATCCATAATGTTTGTATTACACCTAGCATGCTTGACTTGACAGGCATTATTAGAAACTGGCTCGCTAAGCTGTTACTCTATTAACTAAAATATATTTGTTTTTTTCAAGCTGCCATGGTCACCAACAAAAACAAAACAGTTTAAAGCAAGCCGTATTTCTGGTGATTGAGTATAAACCAATTTTTCTGAACTCAGAAATTATTGTTGCTTCGTGACGTTATCCCCAAGCCGAGCGCATAGGCTATTCCCCTGGAAATGTTACCAATCTCTTTGGCAATAGCCATATAGCATCAAAGGGTAAACAGCCCATATCTCTGAACATGTAGGTGTAGGTGTCCTGGATGAAGTGTTAACGCAACGTTGAATGAAAAACCCATCCAACGCATGCAACTCCTGATAAAAAATGAACCCCATGCACAAATTGCTGCTCAGTTTCTCGATATCCGTACAGGTGCAACACGTTATTGTTCTGCTTGAATATTTCATGGTTGAAGGGTTAATGACACGTCGCATAGAAATCTTGCCCTACCCATTCTGTTCCCGATAAAACATTATCCCTAGATAACAATTTTCAGTTCGATATACTTGAAAATGTAAGGGTGCTTTAGTTCGAGGGTTTCAGCGACGTCGGATGTGAGGCCCAACAAATGTCTCTTTGTTGGTTAAATAACCTTTCCTCGTCTAAATTCCAGTAGATATAAATTTAAAATCTGCATCAACTGTGGCACCATGGAGTCAAATTATGTGTGGCGTTGCACGGGTTGACATTGGACGCAAACGAGATCCCTCCCATGTCCCTTTCTGATCAAATTACCCACGCATGCTAAATTTTGCCTCTGTGGTATGTGAAAAATGTAGAAATGTTGCGGTTCAAGGTTAATGCATAGTCATTGGCGATATGGACCCATGCAATACCCCTTTCTTGGTCAAATTACTTTTCATGGTCAGATGACCTGTAGGTGGGAAATTTGTACCCAGATCGGCTGAAGCACAGGGGAATCATGCGAGGTTTGAAGGGTTACCATGATGTTGATCGCTTTCGAGACACACCCCATTTCCATTCCCTTGTCCCTTAATTACCCTAGGCTCTAAATCTGGAGAATTTGTCGACGCATAGTCGAGTCAAACTGTGCATGACCTTGTATTAGGTGAAGGCTTAATGCAACAAACTGTGCATGGCCTTCCATTGGGTGAAGGCTTAAAGCAACATCGAGTACAATTCAAGGACCATTTTATGCCACGTTCCCAGTAAAATAACCCCTAGGTACCGCATGTTGTCTCGACCTGTCGAGACAGTGGAACTGCAAATAAATGTGCAGAGGTAGCTGCATTCGTTGAAGGGTTAATGCACAATAAGAAGGCATAGCAGAGTCGAACAGTACATAGCGTTGCACTAGATGAAGGGTTATTGCGACGTCCGTGGCCAATGTTATGCCAGTGTCCTGGTCGAATGACTCCTTGGAGTGTGTCCAATGGGTATTGAGATCACGAAAAGCAGTAAACTTCTTTCCTCATCTCCCCATCTCTCTTCTGATGGAAATGGGATGACGTTTTCGCTGATTTTGAACAAATTATCATGCATGTTTGAGAAACAGATTATATACTATAGGCTTACAGAGCCTGATACTCCCAATGGCCCTCTTTTTGTCGTAGCACTTCCACCCTACCTCCATTCTGCCAAAAATAAAACTTATGTTCTGATTTCCACAATACTCGTATGTGTATGTCACAATGGTTTGGTCTGTAAAAGGTGGTAGGATGGGTCAGATCGCTGACAAAAAGATCTTCAACGCAGAAATCCTCATTCAAATTGACCATCCTCCTAACAAAAATCACTTGAAATCCTTCGATAGTCATTTTAAAACAGAAAAGTATCAACGAAATGGACCTTTCCCCTTTTTCGGGCTCAAGGGGTAATAAGGGTCATATTGTGATTTTCTTCTTTTTGCATAAAATCACTCAAACTCCTCCAAAACTTATTTTAAAGCAGAAAAACAGCAATCCAATAGACCCACATCCTAACCGGGTGAAGGGGTCATAAGACTCACATGAAGATTTCTTTTTTCATAAAATCATACAAAATTCTTCAACAATCATTTTAAAGCAGAAAAAAACGTCACAAAAATACCCCCTCACTCTAATCCGTGGCCAAGGGGTTACATGGGGTTTTTTGTGGGGTGGTGGTGGTAGGAGGTGTTCAAATACCAGTTCTCGGCAATGCTTGCTTCGCATCAAGCATGCACTAGCCTTTGACTTGACAGGCATTATTAATCATGGGATAGCAAACATTGACAACCTATCAACTAGCATCTTGGCACTTCACCAAAGCAGTTCGAAGCACACTGTATTCTACGGTAGCGTATTAGGGTCAGGATCTTTTCATTTAATAAACTGTTTATACAGTTTAATAAACTGTTTTTACAGATTAATAAACTGTATTTACAGTTTAGTAAACTGTATTTACAGTTTATTACGAGACTGTTTTTACAGTTTATTACGAGACTGTTTTAACAGTTTATTAGGAGACTGTTTTTACAGATTAATAAACTGTATTTACAGTTTAGTAAACTGTATTTACAGTTTATTACGAGACTGTTTTTACAGTTTATTACGAGACTGTTTTAACAGTTTATCAGGAGACTGTTTTTACAGATTAATAAACTGTATTTACAGTTTAGTAAACTGTATTTACAGTTTATTACGAGACTGTTTTTACAGTTTATTACGAGACTGTTTTAACAGTTTATTAGGAGACTGTTTTTACAGATTAATAAACTGTATTTACAGTTTAGTAAACTGTATTTACAGTTTATTACGAGACTGTTTTTACAGATTATTACGAGACTGTTTTTACAGTTTATTACGAGACTGTTTTTACAGATTAATAAACTGTATTTACAGTTTAATAAACTGTATTTACAGTTTATTACGAGACTGTTTTTACAGTTTATTAGAAGACTGTTTTTACAAATTAATTAGCCATTCGACTATTGGTTAGTAGTATAGCATGTACCCGTTCGTGCGATATTACCCGGACTTTTGGGGAAGCTGCTAGTGTTAAATCTTCATAGGAACCGGACTTTGTAGCAATTTTTCTGTGCGAAACTTCGGCGCCATCTGGCTAGATCCGGCAAGTGGTATACGAACTGCATAAATCGCCTACAATAGTGCTTCAAGTCGGTAGTAATGGCACAACGATAGAAGAAGCTTATAGTACAGAGGACTACAGAAGAAACTAGTCATAGCACAGAAAGCTGAAACCGATGGTAAGATCACCTGTATAGAAGCTATATAGGGCCTTGGAATCTCACTTATGGAATCCTACTTATAGAATACCTTTTATAGAATCATTGTGGAATCCCCTTTTGAAAACGTCTGGCCTTCAGCTCCACTTTTTGCAAGATGAGGATTAGAGTCGAATGTGGAGCCACTCGTTCGACCAATTACTCTATAGCTTATTTGCTCGATGGGATTCTAGTCGTTTGATCAATCGGAGATAGTTGGCAAGCCTGCAGTAGTGCTACAAGTCAAATAGTAATCGTACAAGGAACTAATGGTACAAAGCTTCGAGGGTGGTAGAAATTTTAGTATTGGTCGACTACGAACGAGGTTATAGGACAGGAAGTGGAAGACAATATGTAAACAGATGGCAAGGCTATCTGTGTAGGAACTGTGAGATGATCGACTCGTCGCGGGGGGGGGGGGGGGGGGGGGGGAGTGGGTCTGATGAGCACCGAAAACTCATGTTTTAGAAAGGTTGTCGTGTGATACATCACTTTAAAGGTCTCGACGCGTGTAATCCGATTATTTGGTATTTGCCAGGTCCCTAGGGACTGAGACTTAGGTGCATAAGAAAATTCAAGTTTTAAAAAGGTTTGTTGTCATGTGATACATCATTTTATCCCGAATATTTGGTTTTGTGTCTCCTCAAGGGGGTGGGACTGAGGGTTGGGACCTCAAACCCCAAATTTTAGAAAGGATGTCGGGTGATACATCATTTTAAAGGTCTCGATTTGAATATTCCGAATATGAAGTGCCCAACCCTCTTTGAAGAGGTGGGGCTGAGGTGCAAAACAAATTTAAGTTTTAGAAAGGTATTCGTGTGTATAGGTGGAACGTAATGCTAGGAGAAGAGCTATTGTGGGCGGGGGCTAATGTCTTCTGTAGTGCAGAAGAATAGTATGGGCGGTATATACCGACTTAGGTCCCATGTTAACCATTGGAACAACAATCCGCCTGGGCTGGTGTATAAATATATATATGGTATAGGTTGTATGAAATGTACTGCTGTGTGGTGTATGCTTGGTTTCCAGTCTCCTAGCAGGGTATGGATGGTTCTTTGACATTCTAAGACTTGGCCTAGGGTAGAGGTAATATCTGGCAGTTAGCAAGCCTAGGGTAGTGCTTCAAATCAGCAGTAATGGTAGAAGGGGATAAGAAGATTATAGGATACGGTACTACAGTACAAGCTAGTCATAGGACGGAAGGCTGAAACCGATCGTAAGACCACCTTATAGGAGCTATATAGGGCTTGGAATCTCACTATGGAATCCCGCTTATAGAATACCTTTTATTATGAATCCCTACGGAATCCCTTTTTGAAAAAGTCTAGCTTTCGGCTCCACTTTTTCTCGAGCTGAAGATAAGAGTCGAATGTGGATGCACTCGTTCGACTCATTACTCTGTGGCTTATTTGTTCGATGGGATTTTAGTTGCTCGTTCAATTGGAGATAGTTAGCAAGCCTGCAGAAGTGCTACAAGTCAAATAGTAATAGTACAAAAAACTAATGGTACAAAGCTGCGATGGTGGAAGAAGATTATAGTATTGGATGACTACGAACGAGGCAAGTTAAAGTACAGAAAGTTGAAGACAAGATGGAAACAGATGGCAAGGCTATCTGTTTAGGAACTGTGTTCGAGCTTAAAGGTTAAATGAGGTGATCGACCCCCCCCCCCGGCGGGCGGGTCTGAGGGTCATCAAAAACTCATATTCTAGAAAGGTTTCGTGTGATACATCATTTTAAGGTCTCAATGCGTGTGGTCCGAATATTTGTTATTTGTCCCTCCCCGAGAGGATGGGGCTGAGGGGCATAAAGAAATTCAGGTGTTGGTATTTGGTATTTTTCCATCCCCGAGAGGGGTGAGGGGGGGGGGGGTGGGGAGTTTGCTGGGGGCATATAAAATTCAAGTTATAGAAAGGCTGGCATGTGATACATCATTTTAAAGGTCTTGACGCATGTAGTCCGAATATTTGGTATTTGCGTCTATCCGAGGGGGCTCCGGGGTGGGGCTTCAAAACTTAAGTTTCAGAAAGGTTGTCGGGTGAATCATCATTTTAAGGTCTCGACTTGAATATTTTGAATATAAAGTATCCGACCCTCCCCGATAGGGTGGGGCTGAAGGGTGGGGGCCTCAAACCCCATGTTTTAGAAAGGTAGTCATGTGATACATCATTTTAAAGTTCACGACTTGAATATTTCGCATTTGAAGTATCCGACCATCCCTGAGTGGGTGGGGGCCGAAGGTGCGGCCTCAAAACTCCAGTTTTAGGACGGTAGGCGTTTGATACATCATTTTAAAGGTCTCGACTTGAATACTTCGAATATGAAGTATCCAGCATTCCCGATGGGATGGAACCGAGGGGTGGGTTTCAAAACTTAAGGTTTAGAAAGGTAGTCGTGCAAATGCGAACGACACACTCTTCAGAATGTGACAATGTGTGAATCCGTGTACTGTTTTAGCTGTTTTTTAAGTGTTTCTCAAAGGATTTCATTGATTTGGAGGTGATGTCTCGTATGTGAAACAGTCCAAATTGACAGAAGATGCAAAAACATTGTCAGGACACCTGAGGCCCCGAAAGGCCTGGGCTGACGTCGGGTTATTTAGTCCCGCTGATGAAATTGCGGGAAAATTAGACCGACGTGGAGAGTCGGAATCCTAGTGCCGCGAACTCGGCGCTGGGAGCTAAGTTCGACGGGCGCTGTGATTTCGTTTCTCCTCTGCCATATTGGCCTAAGGTAGGTTCGATTTCCGTTAGCTGTGATTCCTAATCACTTCAGGCTGTGTAATGGAAAGAATGATTTAAAGTAACAAGAATTCTTTTATTTACACATAAAAATAAAGCCGTTTCAATATTTCAACAATCAACAATTCGATTCTTTTCACAGAAAATGGGTTGCTAGGGTTAAATAATTTTCAACAATTATATAGTCATGCCATAGCCCTGTGCTGGCACTATAGTCTACACACTGGAAATGTTACTACCGTTAGCTCGCCATAAGAGCTTCACAAATCTGAAATTATATTACGGAGAGCTCGCCATAAGAGCTTCACATATCTAAAATGTTATTACCATGAGCTCGCCATAAGAGCTTCTCCGCTTAGGCTCAAATGTCAACGTCTGCGCGTAACTGTACCTCTGGCTGTCGGAGGGTTCCGACCAGCAATGTTTGTCATCTATAAAGCCACCTTACTTCTGATTTGGGTCAGATATTGTCTACTCATACCTCATGTGCCTTTTGAAAGTCTTCCGTGAAAGTCCTATTGAAATCGTCACTGTTCCTGGTTGAATTCACGATTCACAAATGCCCCTTTTTGTGCTAGGGCGAGATTGTCACTCACACCGATCTCCATTCGGTATTACGATGCTTCGACAGCAAAACAAACTACTCCCAACGCAATCAGTCTGACGCGTCAAAGGGTTAATACGCACAATACACCTGCACTTCTGACTATTGCAGGCTGATACCTGCTACTCGACAATCTAAACTTTAACGTTTCACCTTGGGTTTTCCTTCTCAACGAATTTGGCACTGTAGCCGCCTATCAACCTTAAGCTAAATCAATCGTGGAATGCCCTGTCTGGCGATTCCAGCCGTTTCAGGGTCCTGTGATCGAAGGTACCCCTATGCCAGGAAACAGAGTCCGCCTGCCCTGGACTTCACCAACGTGTGTGTGACCCCAAGTGTGTGTCTAATGCTCTGCTCTTCAAGGTATATATATACTTTTTACCCTAAACTGTCAGATGGACAGACGCTCATCTGTCCATCTGCCAAAACGGTGAGAGATGACGTATATCGAGGCAGAATCAATACAAGTCATCTCGCGCGTGACTTAACGGTGATTTCACTTGTCGAGAGAACCTATTCGTTCCTGCCACTCATTGTTATACTAATGATCAGGTGACGACACGACAGACATTTCTATCTTTTAGAATCTCGTTTCTCAATTGGCCGTGACGATATCCTGCCACCAACCGATTACGTCTCGTAAGACTCGCGACTACTGTATAACTTAAATGAGATTAGACCTTATCTAACATACCGTTTCTCCCCTGGGTCCCTGCCCTGAAGCTGGATATACACCACGTGTGTTTTTTCCATGCCCAGCTTCACAGAGAAGTGAAATTAACGTAGGTTTTTCGCCTTGATGCGGAATATCTTTTGAACTTACAATATCTTTATATATGCCCCTTGCCCCTATACTTAGGCTGGCTTTGCTCTGACAAACATGTATTTTTCCCTCTGTGTTTTCCGGTGTCCCTTCGTTGGATGCGATTGGTTTCGTAGAGATCTCTCAGATGAGAAACATTTTCAATCGCATGATATCTTGGTTTATTTTAATCAGTATGTGGCAGACGAATACAGCTTTATGTGGCGTGCTTGTTCGACGGGTGTGGGTCATTTGACAGATTCGAAGGAGATCTATCAAATGAGAGAGAGAGAGAGAGAGAGAGAGAGAGAGGGGAGATTTTCAACTGCGTGGCATGCCGAAGTGTAGCTTGATATCACGCTAAACGAGAGAGAGTCCAAATGAAATGAGTGAAAGTATTATGATACATTAAAGTGTCTGATGAAACCTCTCGAGAAGGAAACCCAAAACACCAACACGACGTCTTCACGAATACATTTTGAGGAAGCTGCACGTACCCTCTAAAAACAATAGCACACAACTAATTTACTCGTTGATCAGAAGCTCGACACTAGTCGAAGAACTCATCAACGTTTTTGAATGTAATATTAAGTTTACGAGTCGATTAAAGAGGAATAATTTTTGACGAGAGACATTCGTGAAGGTATTGTGACACAATACAGATCTGACAACTTCCACATTTCAATGGAGTGGAATAAGACAAACATTCAGCAAGTGAATGTACTGCGATAGAGAGATCCTACTGTTATCGCCTCGACATTACGGAAGAATGAAATGTGGAAATCCTTTTGCAGAGGTGATTCATAAACACACTGTGATAGAGAGATCCAAGTGCTATCACCTCAACATGTCAGGGGATTGGAATAAGACAAAACTTTCGAACAAGTGATTCGTGAACATACTGGGATACAGATATTACTGCTATCACCTCGACATTACGGAAGAATGAAATATGACAGTACTTTCCAGCAAGTGTTTCGTGAACATACTGTAATAGAGTGATCCAACTGCTATCACCTCGACATTGCAGGGAGTGGGATATGAAAAAACTTTCGAGCAAGTGATTCGTGAAGTACTGAGATAGAGAGAGATTTTGCTGCTATTACTACAATATTTAGAGAGAGTGAACATGTCAAACGTTTGAGCAAACGTTGAGCAAGTCATTCGTAAACATTTTATGATAGACATCTCACCGCTATCGCCTCGACATTGCAGGGGAGTGGAACATGAAACAATGAATGTTGCCTGAATCCGTGCGTGAACGTATGTCTCACCGTGAGGAACCCGACCGTTTCACTTTTGCAGGGGCGATCCTTATCTCGAAAGGGTATGTGACTTTTCGTCAAAAAGCATGAATCAATTGTGGTTCACTGGAAACAAAAATTTTAATACATATACATATAAATAAATGTGGTAATTTGTGACTTACATGAAATCAAATGAATAAACGTTAATCACCCCTACCCACACAGTTTTTGAGTCACTTGCGGGCCCGCATTCTCTGTTCTTGCTGGTTTTCCTTCCTTCTCGTTGGCGCTTGTTCTTTGGTCGCCTCTTTACTTCACTCTTTCACAGCCGTCGCACTGCCACTAACGTATTGTCACTTTAACGGACGTTCTTACTCAACATGTGACAGAATATCACTCTACAACTGCACTCGCACGGCCGCTAACGTATTGTCACTTTAGTATGCCGCTTTCCCTCTAACAAGTGACGAAATGTCACTCTTACACTGTCGTCGCACGGTCAGTAGCGTTTTGTCACTTGACTGGACGCTTTTCACTCAAGCAGTCGCCAACAGTGGGGCTAAACTCTCCGTCGCGGCCAAGTCGGTGGCCATTTCTGAATGTAGGATCAGAAATAGGAAGTACGGAGCACAGGGCACTATTAGTATTTAGGAAGACGACATATCTGTTGTAGAAGGCAAGACGTACGTACACAGAGTAGGCTTGCCTGTATGAACATTATTCTGAGATAAACATAGGTGCTCCTATTCTAAATATGAGCTCCGGGACTCGCCTACATCACAACGTGTCTATACTTTCGCCCCGATGCGGCACCTCCTCTAAGCATTGGACATCCCCATCTACTCTCAGCGACCCACAGCCTTACACACCTTCAGAGTGGAATGGCTGGAATGAATTTCCCCGATCGATTTTTATTTTGATAGCCAGAACATTAATTCTCATTTTAATTGCTTCTCTTGAACTTGGCCGCTTAGATCTATCTTAATATAATATTCGCTTTTAAGTTCCTTTAAGTCTTGCATTTCGGTATATCCTGACATTCGTGACAGACCATATGCATAATATGGGTATGTGTCTAGAACATGTGCGATGTACTGTATTTACAATAATTACCTATTAACTGGTCATAATTACACAGATAACGACTGCAGGATAACACTGGATTTACTATCTTTAATGTTTTATCCAGACCGCCCATGTGGCGTTCAATAAATGCGTCATAATGGACATTAAATTGCATGCCTCATTACCAGCGCTTGAATTACTGCAGGTCTGTTTAAGTGACAAATCGGTTTTCGGGGTCCGCCATGTCCTTATTCTTATGCTTTATATTTAGCCCAGTGAGAATGATTATCGAAAATATATACACTTTTAAACAACAAAATCAAAAATTCAAGCTATCACCTTGACATATATACCCCTGTAGGCCCCCTTGTTAGTGCTTGGTACTATTAACCAACCGATTGGTTTGTTTTATTATATGGCTCATTTTCTCGATGGGATTTGAGTCGGTCGATAGCTTATTTGCTTTGGGAATGATATATGCTTTTGTTATGCACAAGGGAGACAACTTTGTATGAATAAGTATAAATTACGGAAAATGAAGCAATATGATTGGTTAATCAGCTTCCATAATTGGAATAGGGTAGGAAGAAATAGGATTACATACCACCTCACCAGTGATAGGATGACACCAAATATTCGGTAGGTTAATTCTATCAACGGTTAAGATGGACCTACAGGGCATATACCAACCATACTCTGCTGCCCTTCTGTACTACAAGGCATTAACCCCATCCCACAATACCGCTCGATAATATGAAACATCTGGCGAATTAGTAGTACCAAGGACTAACAAGAGACCTACAAGGGTATATACAGCCTATGCTATACTACCGTTCTAAGCTACCAAGCATTACCTCAACCCCATAATACCACTTGACCTACTATAACGTAATACCTATACCAGCCATATAATAAAATAAACCAGTCGGTTGGTTAATAGTACCAGGCACTAACAGGGAGCCTACAGGGTTATATACCGCCCATGTTATACTACCGTTCTAAACTGCCAGGCATTACCTGTACCATCAATACCGCTTGGCCTAGAATTACATAATACCTATACCAGTCATAGGATAACACCAGGTGGATAATAGTACTAAGAGCTAACATTGGCCCTGTAGTGGTACAACGCGTACATCCTATAGGATAACACACTCGGCGACCATGCATTACACCCACCCACCCCAAAATAACGTCTGCCACCGCATTACATACTAGCTAACCCAGCCATGGGATGACACAAAGCATTAAGTCGATTTGTAGTACCAATGGCTTTCGCGGAGGGGCGGGGGCCACAGAGGTATATATCGCCCATACTGTACTGCCGTTCTATAATAATAATAATAATAATAATAATAATAATAATGATAATAATAATAATGACATGAAGGCCCAATGGGGTAATAGTATACCAACATTGATATATACCGCCACTACCATATCACACACCCCGCCCCATACGAGAAACTCGACACCCCCTGAACCGAATAACATTATGTCAGATTGTATAGTAGACAACAACAGAGGTCAACACCTCTGTGACGTCGCGTGCGCATCAGGACGTCACGACGTCAATAGCAACGTCAACTATTTCGCGAAAAAGAACTTTCAAGAAAACCCAACTTTCCCATCATCTTCCCACCACTTACCCATAATATATACCCAAAGCCCAATGTGTACGTATATTACTATACACACCACAGTATACTACATATGTTGTAAGTACACCATTTGCCGGATCTAGCTGGAGGGAACAAATGTTTTCCTCAGGAAAAAATGCTCGGCAAAAGTCCGGTTCCTATGGGAATTTAACACGAGCTGCTCCAGCAAAAGTTCGGGTTATCAGGGTCGATCGGGTACACGATATACTACTCACTTGCACACCAAATATGACACCATTTCGCCTAATTGTTGTCACCTAAAAACAAACACATTTGCGAAAAATATCAACTCTATAATAGGACATAACTCTGATAAGACTATGGCAAATAACATCGTCGAGCCGAGGTAGGTTAACGGTAAGATACACTTGCATACTAAATGCCACGCAGAATGCCACGCAGCATGCCACGCAGTTGGAAATCTCCTCTTTCTCATTTGACAGATCTCCGTCGAAACTGTCGAATCATTCAGATCCGTTGAAAAGCGCACTACCTAAAGCTGTTTTCGTCTGTGACAGACTGATTGGAATAAACCAAGATATCGTGCGGTTGAAAATGTTTCTCATCTGAGAGATCTTCACCAAACCAATCGCATCCGACGAAGAGATACTGGAAAACACCGACGGAAAAATATATGTTTTTTTGCAACTTCAGTCAATTTAGACGATTTCACATACGAGACATCACCGCCAATTCAATGAAATCCTTTGATAAAACAATAAAAAGTACACGTTTTCACACATTGTCACATGTTGGAGAGTGTGTCGTTCGCGTCGCCTAAGGTTTTACGACCTTGCCCCACCACACCCACTCGAGGAGGGTCGAATACTTCATATTCGAAATATTCGACCCAAGACCTTTAAAATGAATTGTGACATGACTACCTTTCTAAAACGTATTTTTAATTTCCCTCAGCCCCACCCCTCGGGAAGGGTCGGATACTTCATATTCGATATATTTAAGTCAAGACCTTTAAAATGATATATGACACGAATACCTTTCTAAAACTTAAATTTGTTTTGCACCTCAGCCCCACCTCTTCAGAGAGGGTTGGGCACTTCATATTCGGAATATTCAAATCGAGACCTTTAAAATGATGTATCACCCGACATCCTTTCTAAAATTTGGGGTTTGAGGTCCCAACCCTCAGTCCCACCTCCTTGAGGAGACACAAAAACCAAATATTCGGGCTAAAATGATGTATCACATGACAACAAACCTTTTTAAAACTTGAATTTTTTTATGCACCTAAGTCTCAGTCCCTAGGAACCTGGCAAATACCAAATAATCGGATTACACGCGTCGAGACCTTTAAAATGATGTATCACACGACAACCTTTCTAAAACATGAGTTTTCGGTGCTCATCAGACCCACTCCTCCCCCCCCCCCCCCCGCGACGAGTCGATCATCTCACAGTTCCTACACAGATAGCCTTGCCATCTGTTTACATATTGTCTTCCACTTCCTGTCCTATAACCTCGTTCGTAGTCGAACAATACTAAAATTTCTACCACCCTCGAAGCTTTGTACCATTAGTTCCTTGTACTATTGCTATTTGACTCGTAGCACTACTGCAGGCTTGCTAACTATCTCCGATTGATCAAACGACTAGAATCCCATCGAGCAAATAAGCCATAGAGTAATTGGTCGAACGAGTGGCTCCACATTCGACTCTAATCCTCATCTTGCAAAAAGTGGAGCTGAAGGCCAGACGTTTTTCAAAGGGGGATTCCACAATGATTAGGTATTCTATAAGTAGGATTCCATAAGTGAGATTCCAAGGCCCTATATAGCTTCTATACAGGTGATCTTACCATCGGTTTCAGCTTTCTGTGCTATGACTAGCTATGACTAGCTTCTTCTGTAGTCCTCTGTACTATAATCTTCTTCTATCGTTGTGCCATTACTACCGACTTGAAGCACTATTGTAGGCGATATATGCAGTTAGTTCGTATACCACTTGCCGGATCTAGCCAGATGGCGCCGAAGTTTCGCACAGAAAAATTGCTACAAAGTCCAGTTCCTATGAAGATTTAACACTAGCAGCTTCCCCAAAAGTCCGGGTAATATCGCACGAACGGGTACATGCTATACTACTAACCAATAGTCGAATGGCTAATTAATTTGTAAAAACAGTCTTCTAATAAACTGTAAAAACAGTCTCGTAATAAACTGTAAAAACAGTCTCGTAATAAACTGTAAATACAGTTTACTAAACTGTAAATACAGTTTATTAATCTGTAAAAACAGTTTATTAAACTGTATAAACAGTTTATTAAATGAAAAGATCCTGACCCTAATACGCTGCCGTAGTATTCGGGTGATTGAATACAAACCAATTTTCTAAACTTGGAAATTCTTGTAAATACAGTTTATTAAACTGTAAATACAGTTTATTAATCTGTAAAAACAGTCTCGAAATAAACTGTAAAAACAGTCTCGTAATAATCTGTAAAAACAGTCTCGTAATAAACTCTAAATACAGTTTACTAAACTGTAAATACAGTTTATTAATCTGTAAAAAACAGTCTCCTAATAAACTGTTAAAACAGTCTCGTAATAAACTGTAAAAACAGGCTCGTAATAAACTGTAAATACAGATTACTAAACTGTAAATACAGTTTATTAATCTGTAAAAACAGTTTATTAAACTGTATAAACAGTTTATTAAATGAAAAGATCCTGACCCTAATACGCTGCCGGAGTATTCGGGTGATTGAATACAAACCAATTTTCTAAACTTGGAAATTCTTGTTGTTTCATGTTGTCTCCAACTCATGTCTATTCCCCTCAAAGTGATTCTGAACAGGGATAGCTCAGCATTACTATATGTATGGCATTACACTGTGATCACGGAGTACAGCGATGCAACATATGTTAACCCATCTTTTATCAGTTGTGAGTGCTAGGATTTTAAAAATGATCACGTTTGGCGGCCATGGTGTACTCAGTGTGGATAAAATCGAAATTTCTTTTGCATTACGATAATGATACATTGCATCCTTACCATTTAGTCCATTACTGCTGTTCTGCCAATTCACAGACCCGAGATTGTATGCCAAAAGGTCCAACTTTTAGGCCCATCTTTGATGTGTTGGACAGTATTAGCAGAGAAAATTATTTTGGTAAACTTTTGTTTCCAGATGGTTATGGAAAAGTGTAATTGTGACAAATCTGTGAAAATTTGAGGCCATTCGCCATTTGGACCAGGAGATATTGGTCAATCAAAATGTAGACATTTTTAGCCGGGGTCTGGCAGAAGACAGTTAACACCAAAAGTGAAAAGTTTATTACAAAAGTCAAGTATAGCCATCTATGACCATGCTTAGTGTTAACGAAATCTGCAAGAGCGTTCTCAAGAATTCTGCTCTTGAAAAGTGTTGGAGAAAAGAAAACAGAAGAAAAAAAATAACCCCGTGCAATACAAAATGTCTTTTCCTTTCAGGAAAAACCAAATGACCTCAGTGGCTGCAATGTGTTACAGTGCAGTGCATGTCTTTGACTGTAAGCTCGCCATCAATGTTTAACCCCAACTATACCAGCCTGATTAAAGCAGATCAACATGGCCCACGAATTGCACAACAGCGGTGAGAGTTTCGACCCTCCGTCAGGGTAAAATGTAAGTAGAAGGGGTATTAATCACCCTAAGGCGATAGATTAAATTTGTTCAAAACACTTGGCAATTGTCATTGTTAAATATAAATTGAAAAAACGAATTTGTTTTGCAGGCTGGTATATCAGAAGATCAGGTGACCGTCGCACGCGAACTTGAATGTGCATCCATATATTGTCTGCAGGATGCAACAGAGAAGAAAATATTACTTACCGAATCAAGTAATACAGCTCCACAGTCAGTATTCATGGTCATAGATATTGGAGGTAATTTAGTGTTTTGTTTGGTAATAATAATTATAGTTACTGCAGTTATCTGTAACTCGCAAAATTCTACCTTTCTCCGTTCGATACACAGGGTTCATCTATAACGCTCTAATCTAAGAATCGAGACTGCACAACACTCATCATGGATTATAGGAGAGTTGGGGGAGGGGAAGGTGCTGTAAACACAAGACAGATGCTCTTATTTTGTTTGCCTAAAAGATACCAATGCCGGGCATTGATATTTGGACAGCTTATCAATAGGTGAACCGTGATGAAGGAAAATACAGCATGTATCTGTTTTCTAGAGTATCATTTTCTGTAACTTGATATATTTTCCTGTCTCCTCCAAGAAATTTTAAAATAGCTTTATCTCTGCTATGAACCACATGTCCATATCCCAACGACTGTATTGCGATATCACTGTCACAATTCATTCCTCTAGTTCATTTACATGTTCATAGAGTTTACGTATGTGGATGTTCTGTTTTTGGTCAGTATCGTTCCACTTATGGGGAGGAGGGATATGGATGATTTGGTTCAAGCATAATAAGCTATGGCACGATGTATCATCACAATCATGAAATGATGTAATAGTGAGTACAAGATCCAAAGTCACAGTGGAGAGTGTGATAAATAGAGAGTAATCATTTGACTGGATTGGTTACGTGAAATAATTCATGAAAGGTGAGGGACGTTGTACAAAAACGAGTGCGGGAATGCGCACAAGTGTTTTACAATATAGTCCCTCGCCTTGAATAAATTATTTCACGTAACCAGTCCAGTGAAGCGATTACTCTGTTTATTACTTTTCATTATTAACGATAATTATATTATTTAACCCTTTACCTAACGTAACTGCCAGCGCTATTCTCAAAAATCACTAATTAATTTTCATTATTTTTTTATTTTCTGTCTCTAAAATATAGGTTATGACCCCTCATTGGAACGAGCTCGTCGAGCTCGTTCCAATGAGGGGTCATAACCTATGTTTTTGAGACAAAAAATGAAAATAATAGCTATTCAAGAATTTTTTTGCAAGTGTCAACTGCTTTTCATATTAGGTAAAGGGTTAAAAAACAAACAGTGAAGTCCCCATTACATCCACAGCAAAGCGTCTTCGTTTGCGAGCACGGATACATGACACAATTGTTGATTGCATAATTCACTTGTGAAGTTATCGTTTATAATCAAACCCGAAAATCCAAGTAAATCACACTTTGGAAAGTAATAAAATTTGTTCTGCTCTATACTCCTTACTCAGATCAAAATAATTGTGAATATACATGTACTCATTGCAAATATAACAGAGTTCCAGACATACCTTGATCTCGGCTTTAAGATCATCATCTTCCGTTGGGGACCTATTGATTGCCAAGACAACATTTGGCTCACCAATATTTCAATTGCAATTTTGTTTTGTCGATGAAGATGGGCATCCACCGAAGGGGACTATTTGAGATTGCCTTTTTTGCAATCATTCCCCTCCCCCAGTGCTTAACCATTGGGACTCTGGTGGTATCTTCCATGTCAGTTCAATGCCAGCAATTAGAAGAGTCCATATTTATTATTTGGGGTAGACCAGTCAATATTGTTGGTCTACCCCACACGTTTACTGAACAGCCATCCTATTTAATGATGTTATGACGTATCATGTTAAGTTCTGTTTCCGCGTAAAATAACTGCCTTCTGTGGAATTGATCTGTGCTGTAGAGATATAGTTGGCAAAACATACTGGAACGTTTTTGTTGGCTCAATAGAACTGGAATGAAGAAGCGAGTAACAAAGCCACTCAAGGAAGGTATTTGACATCATGCTATGGTTACCTGCTTTTTTCTTTTGTTTAAGTTATTTCTGGTTGGCATACAGGCACCATATGTGGCACACATTTTGAAAGTGTTGTCTTTATCTCTTGATTTTTTTGTTTTTCAAATTTAGAACCATGATGAGAGTAATGCCAATTTACGTTTTGTTTGTTCATCTTTGATTTGACGACATTACAGTTGAAGACAGTGTGGGGGAGTCTACATCTTAATCCCAGTGTAGCAGAAGAGTTTGTTGCTGGAGGGTTAATATAATACTCTTAGCAGTGTTAAGGCTATATATATCCAGGTAACAGCAGAAAATGTGTCTTGAAGTTGGATGATGCCAATAAATATACTAAGGCATTTTCAGTACTTGTTTCGATATCAAAATTAAGATAAATGTGGGGAATATTTTGACAATCCAGTCACTCTTGGTCAGCTTTGGTGACATTTGGTATATGGGAACCTCACCCATCAATATGTAAATATATACAACCTGGACACCAAAATGGTGTTTTGGACAAAACCAAATGGTAGATTGGGAAGAGTAGTTCCTTCTCTGATGCTTGTTGTTGCCAACTCAACTGATTTAAGGTCCTATCTTTGTTCTAGAGTATTTGGGGTAACTTCAGCTAATGGTGATTTTGATATAATTCGATTTTGTGTGCAGTTCTGGCCAAAATGCAGTAGCAGGCTTTCTGGAATCACCGAAATCTGAGATGCTATTTTTCAGGCATTTTCCTGATTTCAGGCGTGTTAGTGTCACCATCTTAAATAAGAAATACTAATTTCAGAAGGTATGTTTTAAAAAGAAAATAACTAACTGTGCAAGAGGATGTTGTTTATATTTTTTGTTTATATTTATACCATTTTCTGTTTTAAGGCATTTACCTTCTGACGCATCAGTGTTATTGGCTCAAATTCTGTATTAACTTATTCGAAGCAAATCATTTTTTTGGATTTTCTGATCTTTTATTGATATGTCAATAGCATACCTGTGAAACCCATTTCTTCTAGCTTAGCAGTTGTCATACATTTTGATGTATAATATGCATGGGTTATGAAGGATCAGTTGAAATTCATAATCAAGAAGTTTTGCCAATAATATATTAATGTTAACAGGACGTAGCCTAAAGAGAGAGACTGTCTTGGAAGGTACCTTTGCATACCTTTTGATCTGAATTAAAGTATTATGTGCTGCCATTGAGGGTGGCACGCTGGCTCTTGTATAAGTGATTTATACTTCTGTCACTCTCGTCGCTTATGACTGTATATGGCACATTCGGCTGTATCCCTCCCATTTTGTTCTTGCAACGTCGTTTGTATGCATCCTTGGGGGAGTGTGGTGTGCAAATTCTTTGTATTTTACAATTCTCTCATGGTTGCTAAAAATGTGTTTGGAGGGTCTGATAATTTCTTGGACCTATTCAATTTGTCACTTTTAAAACTCTCTTCATACGAGTCTGTTGGATTGTCACTCCGAGGTTGATAAATCTCTTTTAAGCTCACATGAATAAAGCTCAATTTTTAACATAGAACCCAACTGAGAATTAACTATTTGTTTATGAGCTGACCTGACTGAAAGTCTGGGTGAGCTATACTGATCAGTCTTCTTCTGTTTTCTGCCTCTCCATTCATAATAAAGGTGGTGTGAGAGTCTTCTTATCACAAAGCACTGGGCCGATTCCAATAGCTTCGTGTTATTGATGATTGGGGAGGGCAATGTCAATTTTGAAGAAAACAATATCCTGCCATGTCCACCATTGGGAGGGGTAGGCGAAATTGCCTCAAATTTTCAAAACAATCTTCTCATCGGATGGATGGAATAACTTGATATTTGGAATTCTGCTTTCTTTTAAGGTGTACACGATAAATAAATAGTTCAAGGGAAGTATGGGGGAGGCAACATTTTTGTCTCATCCAAAATTTCAAAATTTCTTGGTTACTGATTTCGGGCGCATGCGCAGTGTCAAGGAAGTCCGAAATTAGAGCCAAATCCTCATTCTTTGTTTGGCCCTTCAATCAGTAACATCACACTGATATCTGTGCTTAAAATCTCAGTTTAAATGATGCCAGACACATAATCATGAGAGAAATGGTGGATCTAAGGATGAAATAAAAGGATGAGAGGAAGGAACAGTGGAAGGATGTGTTCAGGGCTGTAACTTATAATTTTTATGCAAAATTATTTCATGTTCCCTAATTTCGGGGCATGGGCCTGATATTTTCATTCTTGCTATGAAATTTCCATTGTTTGTTCAGTGTTTCCTCTCTCCCTTTCCTTAATACCCCCCTTGCCAGTCTCCCATGCTTTTGGCATAATTTTTGTAATTATTTTTACAGAAATTTCTTGGAAGTTTTGGCTTGGTAACAGAATGTTTATTCTGTTTTTCCCCATGGTTACGTCCTCACCCTAGGGTGGTTAGGCGTTTCAGTCATGCATCTACCATCCGATGTACTGCAGTTTCTTCTTAGGAAGCCTCTGTTTTACATCGGATAGTGTTAAAATTGGTTACTGATTTCGGGCCATATTTTCCGTGCCTGGAGTCTTGTTTCCAGTTTTATTCACTTTTGTTTACATTGACAACGGTTACTTCTGAAAGTGATTCCTTGTCTTCTATTTAGTTGTGCTCATAGCCAGATACATTATATTATCTGTAAGTGTAACATTAATTTTTAGACATGTTTTAAAATTTTTGTCCACACTTAGGCTTTTTTGGGATCCATTTGGGCTCATCCTTCCCATTGGGAACTTGGGCTCATCTTGAAAAATTTTTCGAAAAATTTTTTTCTGATGAATTATTTTTCGAAATTTTTGTAATGGATTATATTATTATCATGTATCTTGTTTTCAAGAGTTAGAGCGAGTACGATGACTGTTCTGTTAAACTTTTTTCAAAATGAAAGAAGTTTGTTCAAATTGTAAATGGAGGAAGTCTTCCTCTGATTCTCATGCTCAGTGTATTTCTTGTAGTCAGTGTACTCGCACTAATTCTTGCTCTGTGTGTGCCAATTGGAATGACAAACGTTGGAGATGTGTGTCACGGTATATTGTTAGTTGTGAGAGGTTCATGCCGGTCCTCTTGCCACAGGGTCACTCTAGTTTGTCAGTGTCTTTTTCAGAGGAACAAGAACAGGGTAATGTTTCTGTGATGTTTTCACGAAGTGTGCCTCCGTCGTCGCAGACAAATGAAGAGCTAGCGGCAAAAGTGCTCAATGAAAATCGGCAAATGCCTAAGAGGTCCCACGTAGGATCGACAGCATTGTCGCCTGCTAGCTCGTCCGGTGAAGCAATCATTCACGAAATGGTTGTGACACCGGGTTCGTCCGTTGCGGTCCAGGAAAGGAGATCGGGTGTTGTAAGCACTATAAACATGGATCGTGCACACCCGGCGACGACAGATTGGAGGATGGAACGGAGGAAGCCAATCAGTCCGGTACCTAGCTCGTCCAGGTCTGCCCGGACCGCGAGCGAGAGAGGCCCCTCTCTCTTACAACAACATCTGGGACCAGATGTTGTTGTACGTAACGTTCGTCAGTCGGAGCATACGTCCACTTCTCGGGACGCTCCGTCGTATAGACAGTCCGGCGCGACTCGTCTATTGGCCTCCTCATCCTCACGGCAGCACACACGACCGCAACTTGGCTACGTGACTTCTGATATCCAGCCTGCTTCACCGACCAGGGATTCCACGTCGATCAGGTTACGCCATCCGGTAGCCAAGGACACGAGGCCTTACCAGTCGGGACGTTTGCATAAAAGAAGTATGCAGGAATTAACGTCCAAGGAGCTCCCAGCGGCTAAATCACGTAAGACCGTGGCTCCACATGCCTCTGTGACGGACTTGCTATCACAGATAGCTCAACTTATTGCAGCATCCCAGCAGCCATCAGAAACTTTTTCGGAACAGGAACTGCCGGAGGAAGCTGGGTCGGTTCGCTCCCCTGCTGAGTCAGAAAGGGACGACCGAGAATCTCATGTGGTCCAGTCGGATGGCGAAAGGGAATCAGCGGAGCTGGAATTTTCCCTTTCCGAACAACATAAGGTGGCCGTAGATTTTATCCGGCAACACATTCCAGAAGTTGTTCCTCCGGACCAAAATGCTGCATTACCGGATAAGAGAACTGATAGCGTCACTGGACACAGACTTTTTCAGCCGGAATAGGGACATTGTCCCTGAGTTTCCGACCCAGTCCAGAAATGTCACACGGACATTTGAACTTTTGAATGACGCTATATTCAAGCTAGCCTCTAAGACTGGCAAATCCGGTTTCTTATTGCCTAGCGCTATACAGCTGCCTTTCATCAATATTGGAAATAGATTTGAAACAGCAGGACAGGGCGTGCTGAGAGTTCCTCTGCGTTTGGACGACCAGGCAGAAGACTTGGAGTTGTCATTGCCGGCGTCCATGTCTATTAACTCCAGTATACTGGAGACGACAATCTCGTCTAATAGAATTAATTTAGACGCATTATCTTACGCAGATCACCTTACCAGAGCGTTATCATTACGTCTCGAAGGGAAAGAATTCCAGGATTTTCAAACTTCCTTAAGAGTTCTTTCGAGGGCTATAGCATATTCTATGTATAACTCCGCCCTTTCAGTGGCAAATCTGGAGTCAGACGTGATGCTGCCCTGGCTGCACCCACCAGAGTGGATTGTAAGGTGAAAAACTCTCTTCGAGTCGCTCCGGTCTCCAGAGAGCTTCTCTTCGACGGAAAGCTTTCTATAATCTGTGATCAGATTACTAAGAAAGCTTCGGATTCTCTACTTTTTAAATCCGCTTCAAAAAAGTCGGACTCAGCAGAGAGGAGTAAGGCAGGCACTTCGGGGGCGAATACGTCCAAGGGAAGTTCCTATAGAGGATCTAAGAAAGCTTCTAGGTCTTACTCCAGAGACCGTCAGAGTAGCGACTCAGGTAGGGGCCGTTATGCTGGTCGAGGTAACCGGTCAGACGCCCCTAGGTCGACTGGATGAGGTGCAGGTCGTGGAGGACGTGGTTTCTCGCAAGGCCAGGAGGTGATGGTTTAAACCTCTATTGCGTTCCAGTCGGCGGAAGGCTGTCGAGATTCTTAACCAATTGGTTGTCAATTACGGACGACCCATGGGTGCAATGGGTGATTTCCGAATGTCTAAAACTGTCCTTCAAGGAAAAACCTCCGTTAACTTTAAGTCCACGTTGGACTCAGCTTCCGTCAAATGTTCAGAAGAGAGAATCGCTTCTATCAGAATTTCGATCTCTTCTGGACAAGAACGCTATAGAGGTCGTAGAAAACCAGGAATCTCCAGGTTTCTACAGTCATCTGTTTCTGGTTCCAAAACCAGACGGCTCGTTTCGTCCAGTCATAGATCTGAGTTGGATAAACAAGCTGATCGTGGCTCTGAAATTTTATATGTAGACCATCCGATCGGTCAGAGTGAGCATTCAAGTGAACAATTATGCTGCGAGCATAGATCTCAAAGATGCGTATTTTCACGTCATGGTACACCCGGCGTTCAGAAAGTATCTTCGCTTCGCTGTCCTAGGAGTCGTTTATCAGTTCCGAGCAATGTGCTTCGGTCTGAATCTAGCGCCCTGGGCATTCACTCGAATAATGAACTCGGTAATTACTCATTTCCGAGCTCATTCATCTGTAGTAACGTCGGCCTACTTGGACGACATTCTTCAGAGGTACGGCAACAAGTTAACGCTTCAGAACGATGTTCAGAGTCTGCTTCAACTGCATCGACGTCTCGGTTTTATAGTAAACGAAAAGAAGTCGGATCTAGTGCCGTCCAAGCCATTCACCAACCTGGAAATGAGCTTCGAGACGCACAACAATCTCGTTCGTCTGCCAGAATAAGATCCTCAGCGGCTCCGCACAAACCTATCAGTCTCATGAATTCTCTCGCTGTTACTACATCTGAGTGAAGACAGATGTAGTAACCAAAGCGAAATTAGTCAGTTGTTACGATCGCTTTTGTCTTCACTCAGATGTAGTAACAGCGAGAGAATTCATGAGACTGATAGGTTTGTGCGGAGCCGCTGAGGATCTTATTCTGGTGGGGTGGCTACGCACTCGTCCACTCCAGATATTTTTTACTCAGAATTGGAGTGTGAAGACTCATTCGCTAGAAACGAACATCGTCTTGTCTATTCAAGTGAAACAAGAGATTCAGACTTGGGCAGATATTCAGTGGTTAACTCAAAGAGTACCACTGCAACTGCCAGATCCGAGTTTTACGTTAATGACGAATACGAGTCAAACAGGTTGGGGCGCAACTCTGAGCCCAACAGATTCGAGGAGCCAGGGTCTTTGGGATCCGCAGTTCCTAAACAAGCACATAAACATCAAAGAGATGATGTCAGTTTGGCTTGTGCTACGTCACTGGATGAACATTCTTCAGAATTCGTATGTTCAAATTCTGTCCGACAATTCGACAGTAGTAGCATATATTCGGAACCAGGGAGGCACTCATTCCAATCCGTTGTTCAATTTAACGGAAAGAATCCTTCTGTTTGTCCTAGAGCATCAAGTTCTCCTATCGGTCCGTCATATACCGGGTCGTCTGAACGTTCTAGCAGCTCCCTTTCTCGGAAAGGTTGCATGTTGCCGTCAGAATGGACTCTCAACAAACGAGTATTCAATCAGATTTGCTACCAATGGGATCGTCCTATGATAGACTTATTTGCGACGCATCTCAACAATCAGTTGCAGACGTATGTGTCGCCAGATCCACGATTGTTTACAGTAGACGCCCTCTCGATCTCTTGGGGCGGAATGATAGGATACGCGTATCCTCCAGCTCCGTTGATTCAACAGATTTTGCTAAAAATCAAGCGATCTCACTGCAAGATTCTGCTGGTAGCATCTCTGTCACCCCAGAGACCATGGATAAATCTACTCAGGTGTCTGTTGTGGGAATTCCGCGGAAGCTTCCTCCACAGGAGGACCTTCTTTCGCAGGGGAAATCGCGCACACTGCATCACAACCCGCAAGGTCTCAACCTTCACGTATTTCTGTTGTGCGGTCCTTCTTACACGGCAAGCATTTTACAGGACGAGCAGTGGACGCAATTTCTAACTGTAAGAGGACCTCCTCTTCGCTAAATTATGCTGCTAAGTGAAAGGTTTTCTATCGGTGGTGTAGGGATCATTCTATTGATATTTATGATCCCTCCATTCCAGGTATTGCTAATTTTCTGGTCTACTTGTTTGATGAGTTCAAACTGCAGCCAATAACTATTAAGGGTTATAGGTCTATGCTATCGGATACCTATGCTCATCATGATAGCTTACAGATTGGATCTAATGTCTCTTTATCAAAGTTAGTGAAAAACTTTTCGATAAATAGACCTAGAACCCTTAGGTTAATTCCTAAGTGTAATTTAGCTTGGGTTCTTAAGGTAAACGAAGCGCCTCTTGATACAGTGGACTTCAAATTCTTATCTTATAAGACAGCTTTTCTCTTAGCCTTCTCTTCTGCCAAAAGAGTTTGTGAGCTTCATGCACTATCGGTTGATGATTCTCACTATCGTAGTGTTGGTAATACTGTTACTTTGACTACTAATGTTGAATTTTTGGCTAAGAATCAGGCTCCTAATAAGTATCCTGAACCTATTGTTATTAAGGCTCTTCCGTCTTCAGACGGTCATAGGCCTTTGCTCTGTCCAGTTAGAGCCATGCGTATTTACATACGTAGATCTGAGTTTATCAGAAAGGGACATAAGCGTTTCTTTCTGTCTCTGCTGCCTAAGAGAAAGGACATTACAGTCCATTCTATTGCAAGGTGGATTCAATTAACTATCCGTACTGCTTATGAAAAATTATCTTCAACTTAGCAGTCTGTGCTTAAGATTTCGGCGCATGAAGTAAGAGCGCTGTCCACATCTTGGGCTTATGCTAATAGTGTTGCTATTACCGATTTGATGAAGGCTGCATATTGGTCTCAGTCTTCCATGTTCACGAATTTTTATCTTAGAAATATTGAGTCCATTTCTGGCAACCTGCGTTGTTTAGGTCCGTTATCTGTTGCTCAGAATGTCGTCCACTAAACAGTTGCAACTATAGTTATGCAGGCTTTCTGTTCCGGCAGTGACTCTGTCCTGCTGCCCTCTTCATTCTGGGGTATTTGACCCAGAGCAAGGGGAAGGGGGAGGGATGGTCTTAACTTATATCACCTGCTTTATAATGAAAAGCAAGGGAATACCTCCTCTGGAGTCAGTAATTCCGAGTCGGTGCCGGGATGGTTTTAAAGTGTAAAGCTAATGTCTATCTCATTTATGTAATATTTTTAAAGTGTAGCTCGGTGTGAAGCATTTGTATATGTCACGTGTCATACGAGCGCTAATATAAAATCCTCGGACACTCTTAAATGAATATAAAGAGTCTCATTCTCTGGACTATCTTTATTTATTGGCTTTCCTTTAAAAAGATTAGTATAATGGGTTATACTGGGGGTTAATAGAGATCATTGATGTTATTTTGCTCAATTACGGAATGGTATTGTGTCTTTCTTTTTTGGTATAAACAAGAAAGATACATGTAAAGCCTGTTCTCCTCTTTTTCTTGGAGGGGATAATTCTGTTTACATGTAATTGACTCTATTGGATTTTCCTTTATGTCCTAGGCCCTCCAGCCTTTTTTCTATTCAGCTAAGTCTGGGTCAGTGGTACAGTATAAAAATGTTAAAAAATTTATAGTAATTTATATATTTTTTATACTTACCAATGACCCAGACGGGGATGCCCTCCCATGAGTTGGGAACTCATACCTCCCCGCTGTTTACATAACACTTACCAGGCACTGGTTGTAAGAATGAGGATTTGGCTCCAATTTCGGACTTCCTTGACACTGCGCATGCGCAGTGGATAAAAGTATGGAGGACCACATATGACATCTAATTTTTGGATTTTGATGCAAATTTTGGGGATTGGGGGGGGGGGGGGAATTTGTGTTTGGCCCCAGAATATAAGAGTTAGCACCAGCTAAGTCTGCGTCATTGGTAAGTATAAAAAATATACAAATTACTATAAATTTTATAACTTTCTGAACCATTGAGCTGATTTGAACTACTTCTGGTATGCAGTATTATTGGATCATAAGTACTTGATTCTTGATTCATGATATATAAGAAACTAACTACTAGATTCCGAAAGGACCTGGCTGCCCGTTATCCCGGAGAAAAGCCTAACCGGTTTCGTACCATGTGTACTTTGTCAGAGGCAAAGGTAGCAAATTACTCTGGTCCTTTTATATGATAAATTCTTGGCGAATGACTTGGTGAGTGACTGAATGGGTGGGTTGGCGAATGACCCGATGAATGACCTGGATTGAGGCTGGTTCGGTAACAGTAGAAGTGGCGTTGTGACTGACCTGGCGAGTGACCAAGTATATGACTTGGCGAATGACTGTTCACCAACAACCAACTTCGCTAGTATTGGAAAATTTCAATATACGCAAACAACTGTTTTAATAGCAGCAGGACTACCAATTGTGGCTTCACGGATGATGCCCATCCTCCGCGGGGTGGGGGGGGGGATGTTGTTGAGGTGAAAGCTCCAACTCCAATCACTTGACTATTGGAGTGGTATGGTGGGTGTAGAGCTCTGTTGGGGCGTTAACCATTAGGATATCACGGCAAGATTTTGGTGAAGAGGGTAACAAAATATAGTAACAACAGGGAAAGTGTCGACGGAATAATTAAATAGTTGTGAGCCGCATTCAATGCGTTTGGATTTTAAGAAGTAAATATATCTAGTAGTTCCAGTCGTATAGTGCTTATGCAGTGTAACGTAAAACTTTACTAGTGCTGTCCAAGTTTGTGATATATGTGCCCGGTGGTGTATTTTCACTGCATCAGGGTATGTAGGGTGCAGACAACAATGTCTTGGTTAATGATTGTGCCTCCCTGGGCATAGTTTGATTCGGGATCGTCCAATATAGGGGTGGCGGGTTCATTTCTCTCCTGTTCATACTGTTGGGGTCGGTCCCGTTGTAAATGTCAACGGAAAAAAATGCACAGATATTGTTTATATGAACATTATTAGTTTCGTGACACTTCCTATGTAAGTGTATTTTAAGGTGTTCTTTACTTTTGAATACGTGCTTACAGTAATAGCGGGCAACGAATCCTCGTCTCTGTTGTGTGGTTTTAGCATGTTGGTGTAAACCTTGTTTATATTTATTGGTGTTCCCGCACTTATCACAAGTAAATGCCATAACAATGGTTAATCCCATAGTTGTCCCCTCTCGTGTTATGACTGTACTACGTCGTATCGATTTTGACGTGATTGCCATCCACTGTGGGTAGCTCTCTCCGGGAATATGGCATTGAGGAAAAGGAAGCCAACAGACTGAATACATGAAAAAAACTACTTAAAAGTCCGTCCTGTTCGGGCCAAGTGGTTATTGTGTTTTCAGTACCACGATCCATTTGGTCTCATTGCCACGGTGCTAATCAGTTGCATATTGAATTGGGTTGTGATACCTGTATAATGCGGTAACTGAGGTCTGAAATGGTGTGGTTGGTTGACTCATTATGTGTCGCTACCGGCGTGTCACGCTTGTGTTTGATGCCCGCAGTGTGTTGTTAGATTATTGTTTGTGACAATGTTTGCAGGTTAACCCTTTACCCAACGTAACGGCCAAAACCGGCCAGCGCTATTCTAAAAAATCGCCAATTAATTTTCATTATTTTTTCATTTTTTGTCTCAAAAACATAGGTTATGACCCCTCGTTGGAACGAGCTCAACGAGCTCGTTCCAACGAGGGGTCATAACCTATGTTTTTGAGACAAAAAATGAAAAAAATTAGTTATTCAAGAATTTTTTTGGCAGGTGTCGTCTGCTTTTCATGTTAGGTAAAGGGTTAAAAGATGGATCCGATTGCAAGTCATATACAACTGGTGTTGCATGGGCCGCGAAAACATTTATGACTAACTGCTTAATAAGAAGTTGTTTTTAGGGAAACTGGCGCATAATGGCACATTTTTCTGTGTCAAACCTTGTGAGTGGGTGGATTGTGGAGAATTCTGCCATTCATTTGGTTGATATCAGTCTTTTGGCCTGCCGTTCGTATGGATCGATGATGGGGCTGGTCTGGGAGCTAGAGCTGGAGCCAAGGCTCAGATTGTTCATGGAGCTCACGGCCGTACTAATGGTTGCCATAACAGATACGTCAGGTCTAATGATATGACAAAATGTATAAGAAACTGACCACTAGAGTCTGAGAGGACCTGGTTGTCCGTTATCCCGGAAAAAAGCCTAACCCCTTTTGTACCATGTGTACTTCGTTAGAGGAATGGGTAGCAAATTGGTCTGGTCCTTTTATATGATAAATTGGTGGCGAATGGCTTGGTGAGTGACTTAATTGGTGGGTTAGCGAATGACCTGGCGATTAACCTGGATTGAATCTGGTTCGGTAACAGTAGAAGTGGCGTTGTGACTGACCTGGCGAGTGACCAAGTATATGACTTGGCGAATGACTGTACAACAGCAACCAACTTCGCTAGTATTGGTAAATTTCTGTATTCTCTAACAATTGTTTTTGGTTCATGTGAGTGGTGTACGGAATTTAATGGAAGGAGCACCAATTATGGCTTCAAGGATGATGCCCATGCCCACATGCAGTGTGGGGGGAGGGGGGGGGGGTGGGTGGGAGTTGAAAGCTACAATCACTTGACTACTGGAGCGGTAAGGTGGGTGTAGAGCTACTATACAATAGCGTGCCTGTTGGGGTGTTAACCGGTAGAGCATCATGGCAAGATGTTGGTGAGGGTAAAAGAATATAGTAACAACCTCAGTTACCGCATTATACAGATATCACAACCCAATTCGGACACACCATATGCAACTGATTAGCACCGTCGCAATGAGACAAATGGATCTTGGTACGGAAAACGCTACAACCACTTGGCCCGAACAGGACGGACTTATAAGTCAGTTTTTTAATGTGTTTGATTCATGCACTAAACAATTTCCCACACCCCCGTTTGAACCGCCAGAGCTAAAAAAAGAAAGAAAGAAAACTTCTATAGCCAATATTTCCAAACTACATGGGACAGAGAATTGTTATTTTGTAGGAAGCATCATTGGGACCAGTAGAAGCGAATGAGTAATAACAATTGCCTTTGATTGTGTCACTAGCTACCGCATGGGAACGCCTATTATAACACTGTTGGGAAAGAGAAAATCCTGAGTGAGAAGAGTTCAATGAAAAAGTCTTTTTCCACAACCACCTATCAGAATCTTTTAATGTTTGATGTACAACATCCTTGGGGTGATCAGATTCAGTTTGGTTCACATCATTTCCCTGGTTCCTTATTTGGGTTCATACAGAAACCCGAATTTGATCTTACTGAAATATGAGGAAAATTCTCTAAAAATCTTGTTCAGATTCACCAGTCAAAATATTTTTATGTTCATACTTTTTATGTTATACTGCACGCTTAGGGGGTGTCAGATTCACATTTGTTCAAATCAAGTTCTTGGGTGTATTTTGGACTTCCTATGGGAGCACACATTTTTACTTTGTGCAGTATGAGGATATTCTTTGGAAATCTTAAGATCCAGCACGCACAATGTTTTGATATTTGGTACACAACATTTTATGGGGATCAGATTCAAGTTTATTTAAAGCAAGTCCATAAATTCTTACTTGTCCTCCATATGGGAACCTCAGTTGTAACTTGCTGCAATGTTAGGGATACAGTCTTTTGACAGGTGGAGTTGTGTACATCATCCTCATTGGGCCTCGATTCAAATATGTTAAATCAAGTTTGTAGGTTCATATTTTGGTTTCCAACGTGAGACTGAATATTTCAACTTAAAGCAATATGAATGGAATTGATTAAAAATTCTTTTATTCTGAATCACTGGTCATAATCTGTAGATATTTGTCAAACAGCGTCCTTATGGGTGGGAGTGGGGGCAGATTCTAGTTTTTTTCCAAATAAAGTCCCTCGGGTCATAATTGGGCTCCTTATGAGAGCTGAAATTTTAACTTACTCGTTGATTTTCACAGCCTGCATTAATACCATATTTTAACTATATGGGAACAGAGGGAACATGATGAAGACTGCATGGAGAGTCAGTTGAGTTTAAAGTTTTCCATGATTTGAGTAAACATCACTTTACTTTAAACATTTTAAAGATGAGTACCCTGGATAAACAAATCAACAAGATACATTCTCCCTATCTAACTTTCCTGCAACTACCCCTATTCCCAATAGACAGCATTATGACGGTGGGCATTTTAAGTTCACTTAAGTTGATGATCTGTCACTAAGAATATCTTTGATTTAAATCCTAACGAAATCTAAACAAACCTTGTACAGGTATAAACTTTACCCAGTTTCTGAATTCTTTTTCTCTGTCATCTATTTTGTGCACAAAACAATTAAAACGATAATACCTTTATTTGGGTTATCAAAATGCAATTTTCAACACTTTCAGAAATGACCTTGGTGGCCCGGGAAGGGTCTAGTGACCTTGAGTTGTATTTTGTAATCTGCGGCGGTTCAGTTCTAAACTGATGTGCCAACTGATGCCAGAAATATAAGTATAACCCACTTTTCAAGTTAGAAACTACTCCGTTTTTGCTTTGGATGTCGAACCAGTTAGTTTCACATTTTCATTGGAAGCTATAAGAGGCAGTGAAAGGATTAACGATGGGATCATTTTTCGTGTTATTGTGTGATGACATCAAAACCCAATGGTGTTTGGCAAAAAAGTCCATATTGCCTGGCAATTGCGAATTCATGAATGAATGATTTTATTCAGAAGAGATACATCTAGAAATTGTTTAAGGATAACATAATTATTCTAAAGTACATGTTGCCCAACACAGTGTTTGAATAGCCACTAGGACTATCTTCTTGCAGTTCTAAATAAAAAAGGAATAAATTCAAAATAATCCTTAGAAGGATCTGTAGTTTGGCCTTTGAATGTTTCGACCCGAACAAATTGGTAACAAACTGATTTTGTTGCCATTCGAAGCAGAAATAATTATAGAACGGTATTTCACAAATCCTCTGATATCTTTTTTATTCAAGATGGTTTCCAAGATGGCTGCCAATTCAACAAATTTCGCACTGGGTCATTTCGATTCTCTCATTAGCTACTAGAGTGCCAGAATAGCGACCCAATATTTAATGTGTCTTTTATAAGCCTCAATAGTTCATTTGATACCAGAGATGGTCAACTGAATTTAAGATGGCCACCAAAACGGCGACCATCATTACAGAAGTGATTCCTAATTCACTGAGTCACCAGTGCCAATTTTTTGCTTCGAGTTCAACTGCCCCATGATGTTTCCACATCACAACATTTGGATAGACATGCAAGCTGCTAGCTCGGCTGGTGGAAACTTTCGTGGTTCTATTCCTGTCTTGTATGATGAAACCATGGCCATAATGCATAACGCAAGTTCGACAAGTTTTACACAGGTTGTTTCTTTCCCGCTCGCTCATCCTGCTCAGATGTGATGCTTGCGTCCCCCATCAGAGTTGAGATCTGCTTCAGTTCTGAGTTCTCTGACTACCTAAGCAGGCTGCAGATGTCGCGCGGCATCCACGCTAGCTGTGTATGAATATTAGTTAGAATTGGCAGGTAGCAAGAGATGTGTACAATTCCATAGTAGTGTGTCTCATCAATAAGGAACTATATGTGTTTTAATGAAAAGCGTACAAAACATCACAAAAATTTCAGTATTTACGTCATATCTCTGGTACTTCAAGTTCGATTTTCAATATTTTTCACCATTCTATTTGGAATCCTAAGTATTAAAATGTCCCATGATGGAAAATAAACTAAAATGCCCCTTACTTTCACCTTTATTCAGCGAAATTCATTTTTAACGTTTTCACCGCGACTGAAATTTTCTCCAATGAACACTGTATTGTCAGTGGATTCTCAGGTGATGTTATTTTCACATGAATACTAGTTGATCATGTGATTTATCCCATAAAAACCAGTTGATCATGTGACATTTGAACATCGCACATTGATATTAAGCATTACATTCGATTTTCCGGAGTCTATATTTACATTCTGTAATTTCTGTTTACGTTCTATGAATAGACGTTTTCCTCAATGCCAGTGTGAGTTTGAGTTTAGGTAATATATTGACAGTTTACGGGAACTATTTTGTATCACAAGCTATGTTGTTTTTGTTTCTCTTCAAGATTAGACCGAATTATGGCTAGTCAAGGTGGTGCCTTGTAGATAAGCCAACTCGATATACTGTTCGGACAAAAAATAATTAAGTTTCATGAAGGGAATAAACATGAGAATTGAATCATAACTGTTTGAAACCTACGAGGTGATGAAATTGATCAGTTGCAAATTTATGAATTTGCACATGTTCGATTTGTTTCGTCACCTCGTGGGTTTCGAATAATCATGATTCAATTCTTAAATGTTTTGCATCCCCAGTCGACTATAACGCTATATCATCAAATGCACCAAACCTGCGTTGTGCTCCAACAAACTCAAGGAGAAATTGAGTCGTCTGCGAAATATGTTAGTGAGATCCATTATAGTTTTATAGTTATGATGTGATTAATAAAACAGCTGACATTTCAGAATTGGAAGTGCCGTAAAAGTGTTAGAAATGAGGTTAAATAAGAAACAAAAAATAAGGATATTTTTAAAAATCTTCCAGCACTATAGCATACTAAAATTTTATTCTAATCGGATACAAAAGTTGAAAATTTTACTAGGAGGAACTTTTTTCGTTTGGATGAAAACTGATGCCATTTTTGGATATAGTGTTTAACTGTTTAAACTCTAGTGGTATCTTCCATGCCAGTTCAATGGCAACAATTAGAAGAGTCCATATTCATTATTTGGGGTAGATCAATCAATATGTTCAACGTGCAGCCCCAGGGCTGCGCGTTGAAAATATTGATTGGTCTTCCTTACATGTTTCCTGAGCAGCCATTTTAATAACGCTATGGCGTATCATGTTTCTGGCCGGAAAAACGGCCGTAAGGGTTCAAAGGGTTAACCCTTTACCCAACGAATCGGCCGCATCCGCCCGCGTAATATGCAAATTCAGTTGTTGAAAAAAATTTATTTTTCAAAAAAATTCAACAAAACCATATCATGTGACCCCTCGTTGGAACGAGCTCGTCGAGCTCGTTCCAACGAGGGGTTACATGATATGGTTTTGTTGAAATTTTTTTAAAAATTTGAAAAAATTATATTTAAAATAATAAATTTTGATATCGTCTGCGTTGGGTAAAGGGTTAAGGCAGATTGAATTTCCAACATTTCAGAAGTAAACACCTTTCCCATATATCAGAAATTGAAAATGTTTGAAAATGGATGTCTTTGTGTCAGAACGTCGAAACAATCAACAACGAAGTTATAAACATCTGACAGAATGGTCATCGAGCAAGTAGGGTGTGAACTTTCATAGATGAGCTTGGGTAAATTGAACTTTTAGGCTCAGAAGTGATACACATTGCCAGAAATGTTCCATTCTTCATCAAACATAAAAACGTAAAAAATGGCGATAATTTGAAAATTAAAAAAAAACAGCTATCTTGCTATCTTCCAAGTTTATGAGCTCTATAACACACTAAAATTGCATGAAACTCAAATGCCTTGTATTTCTTTTGCGTGTGACCCTCAATTATGTCACTGGCTAGTTTGGTTTAACCGTTAAAAATTTTCCGTGATGTCAAGACATTTTTTGCATATGTTTTTGTGGCAGAGATGATATTTCCAAAAACTGAGAAGGATATGCGTATAAATAAGCTTGAAATCGAAAAGAAACCCCGTTTTTTCCCGACTCATTCAGCCTTGGGTCACAATTCTAAAAACGAAAGTCTACAATTTTGGTAATTGTGAACAAGTTTGCTAAATTTGATGATTATGAGCGAAGCAGAAGTGCCCAATCCCCCGTGGGAACCACTGGAAGTGAAGCAGTGGTAAACAAGCCCCGGTTTACTGGTAAAATAGGACCCAGTCACAAAAGCCTGGGGTGGAAGTCCTCTAAAATGGGCAACATGGGTATAAACAATTTATTAAACTTGACTTTATCTCCATGTGGTTGTCATGATTAGCCATTGTGAAGAAATATGTGACATTAAACACAAATAAATAAATAAGTGCCAGAAAAGTTGACTGAGGAAAAAGGCTTAAAAATGTAATATACCATACACCTTCGTTGATGGTAGAACTGGATGGTTTTGGAGTTGCAAAGCAATTTTCCAAAAGTCATTCAACAAGCCACATCTATCACCGTGTGCGCCTCTTCCAAGAGGAATGTGTTTTTATAGTTTAATTGAACAAAAGCCTTGTTAGTGATTCCTGATATTAATGGTAATTAAATCATTCAACGAAGTTGAAATGACTTACAGGAATCGTAAATCTATTTTTGCCTGCGTCACCAGCGGCAGAGCAGGTCTAGTAACCGCTCGACTCCGTCCCTCAGTCCGTCAGTCCGTCAGTCCATCATTCCGTCAGTTCGTCAATCCGTCATTCCATCAGTCCGTCCGAAACACTTTTTCCGTCAAAGTTTTCTTGTCTTCTATGGAAGGGAATGATTTTATATTTGGTCTACTGCTTCATAATGGTGAGTTGTATCGTGTAAGCAATTTTCAGATCTTCCGTGCAGCCACTTCCTGTTTGCCGATACTTTGAAATTTTACTGTATCCACTGAACATTGGAATTTTCTGTCAAGGTTTTCTCGACTTCTATGCAAGGGATTGATTTTATATTTGGTCTTCTGCTTCATAATGATGAGTTGTATCGTGTAAGCAATTTTCAGATCTGCCGTGCAGCCACTTCCTGTTTGCCGATACTTTGAAATGTTACTGTACCCACTGAACATTGAAATTTTTCATCAAACTTTTCTCGGCTTCTATGCAAGGGATTGATTTTATATTTCATCCGGAGTCTGATAATGATCAGTTGTATCGTGTATGCAATTTTCAGATCTGTCGTGCAGCCACTTCCTGTTTGTCGATTCAATTGCATGCAGCGACGCAGGTCCAGACCAGGTATTGGTTTTGGCTTGTTAATAAAAATTTGTTTCTTCCTGAGACAAATCTCGAGCACAATTTTCAACAAACACTCATGAAATTTGGGATAAATTTTAATGTTGATCAGGGCTACAAAATGACGAGCTAGATTCCAAATCTACGCGTTTTTCTTAATCTTTTCATATCAACTCGGGTATCAAGCCTCTCACCCTCAACTTTTGTAAATCCCATCTCTAACAAAAAACACCTAAAATTTCTCAACAGTTATAACCGAATTTTCGGGTGACACTTTTCACATCAACCTTTCAAAAATTGAATCGAACTTGATTTTCACGAAATTTTAGTATGTTTTAGAGCTCGAAAAATATAAATAAGTGTTTCAGGATTTTTTTTTCATTTAACGTCATTTTCAATGTTGTAATGTCAATTTATATTTTTACACCTCCCTCCTATTTTGTGAGCAACCCACAACACAAACTGTAACAGATACCCCTAAAATATGTTTACTTCCCCAGAGAGTAGCTGAAGTGATTTCGAGTGGCATTTGTGTTCACATTGGTGCACAACATTTAACCCTACGATGAAATTTTCAACGACGGCTTGAAAATGTCAGAATTAAAAAATGTCACAATTCAATTTCAATGCTCGGAAATCTTGGTTCATTGCAGTATTCATGGTCACAAATATATATGTTGAAAATCCAACATCAGATACCGGAGATATGACAAAATTACATCAGGGTATACCCTCCGATTTTGGGAGCACACCTACATCACAAAATGCAACTGATACCCACAATATTTTACACAGTTCTATGGTAATGGTTGAAGGGATATTTAATGCTACAACACAATTCCCACCAACAGTCGGAAAACGTGGAAACTAAGCTGAAATTGTGGAACATAATAGTACTCGGGTCTTCTTTATTTATTGGTTGCCGCAGGGGGGATTCAAACCGAGGACCTCTCGGCTTCCAGCCTGTGCCTCTACCTACTGAGCCACCACGCCCCCAATTGTGGTCTTAGATGCTAGGTTGAGAAATTTTTGAAAATTTCTTTTCAGATACCAGGGATAGGATGTAAACAATGTGGAGGTACCCACCTCTTGTTCGCTGTCCGCCTTACAAACTACAGACATAGCTCAAAATTTATATAACAGACAGCTAGAGATATAATTGAAGAAGAGCGTTGACAATTTAGTTCGGCCACGCAACCCCGATTTTTGGCCGAACCATGTTTTGGCGTATACCGTTTTTTTCAGCGGTTTCTGGTAGGATAAACATTCCTCTTGAAGGGAATAATTTACCGCATCACTGTCAGCCTTGAGCAGCTTGAGAAAAAAAACTGCCTAAAAGTGACCCCACCACTTTGCGTTAGAAAAAAAACCTCCGAAACGTTTTAAGTTAAATAACACTTTTGATCACCATTTATTCTGACTTCTTAATATCATTTTATTACTTGGCCACCTTATTCATACATTAGGTCCAATGTGATGATTATATAAATAGGTAGATGCCTTTCAACTCATACAATGATCGTTCACGGTAAATAATTTTGCATAAGATCGGAGATACAATCTTTACAATAACGAAACAGTGTGCAATAACGAAAACAGCACCCTTTATCTATTCTCTCTCATTATTGTCATTCAGTGAGGACCCATTTTTGCGCTCCGATGTTTTCTATTTCTAAAATTCGTCTCGAATTTGATTTAGTTCTTCATAGTCCTTATTAATCCTTTACCCAACGAATCGCCCGCATCCGCCCGTGTAATATGCAAATTCAACAGCTGAAAAATATTATTTTTAGAAAAATTGCAACAAAACCATATCATGTGACCCCTCTTTGGAACGAGCTCGTCGAGCTCGTTCCAAAAAGGGTCACATGATATGGTTTTGTTGCAATTTTTTTAAAAAATTTAAAAAAGTTATTTAAAATAACAGATTTTGAAATCGTCTGCGTTGGGTAAAGGGTTAATACGAATTTGTTGGTTATATTGTTGTTTTAGTGTTGACATTTGTCCAATAATTTCTCTAGTTCTGTTTTTTTTTTGCGGACCTTTTCCAATGTCAGGAAGCTAAGAACAATCACCCTCTTATTAATGTCGCCGCTAAGTAGAGGACATCATTAGGTGCAGTAAGCAATACCAGGATGATCTATAAGTAAATCGGCAATGTTGTTGTGAGAAGGATGCTTACCTGGTTCTGACGTGCCACAAATACTGCGTCGAGAAGCATTCATGCCCAAAAACGTATAAAGCAGGTCTCTGCAAATCGATCTTTCTTTGAAGACGTTAATGTTCCTTCCGAAAATAATATGAAGCACTTGCATAATATTGAGCAGTTCGATTTCATATGTCACTGCCTTCTCTGTGGTAATGAATGTCACCTCGTAAATGACCCCAAACAACCAAGTCGATGGAGGCCTGCTTTTCTATTTCGGCAGATATGAAACTCGAAGACCAATGCCTTACACAAATCCAAGATTATGAACATTTGTGATCGAAGACATGACAAATGGGCAGAAGATGTGAGAGTCATAGTTCATGGTGCTATCAGTGATTTGCACACCGGGGATGCTCGCTACCACACTAGTTACATGTCCAAATGTGTGTGTGCTAGAGCAATTTAAACTGCTCCCAAACAAGTTAGTGAAACTGTATCCTTTACCGACGAATCTTATGTTTAGGCTATACAGAGACAGCTACAGGTTGGACGTGCTGCCAGATTGGGAGACTCTAAAGGGTTATTGAAAACAATGCAAGATTTTGGGGGTGACTTATTTAAACGACGAACTACGTAGGTTCAAGAAACCTGCAGGGAGCATGGCCTCAAAGTGTGCTGGAAATGACCCGATCTCAAATTCTGCTGGTGTACCTACAGTTAAAACTAGAAGTCCTGTCATGAAATGCGCACAAATAGCACGTTGATATGCGCGTTGATGTACGAGTTATGGCCCAAGTAAAGCTATCAAATTATGTACATATGGCCTGTGCACAAGCAATGTTTCAGCCAATGGACCTCCGGGTAACCCGGAGGTCCATTGGCAGAAACATTGCATGTGTTAGCTATGAGTAATCAAGAGGGCCTGCCGTGCTTTGGATACCATTCGATATGGCAATTGCGCGCAATTCCAACGCACAATTAAGCCTAGATAAGCCCACTATTCGTGACAGGACTTCTAGTTTTAACTGTATAAATGTCATTATTGACAATTTCGACACAGACATCTATCAGAAAGGGGAGGTTAGTATTCATACCCTGGAAGTCATAATTGCCCAACCAAACACCAAACTGATTCAGAGCCTCACACCATTCCCAGGGTATCCAAAGCTGAGATGGATAAACCGGTTCAATGTGTGACTTGGAGAAGGTTCCTTTCGATAAACAGTTTTTTTTGGTCATATCCAATATGGCAGCCTTGGCAACTATCTTGGATTTTTGTCATTTTTGCTTGCCCACGCAATGACTTGAAAATGAAATGCACCATGGGTCCTATTTCAAACCAAAATCATGTTACTGGAATGTCCATCCATCAGTCAATTTGCTCCCCCATTAATTTTTTGTTTAACCACGTGATAACAGAAGTTTTTAAAAACGGCCGTATAATGATAACACCACCTGAACTTGTTGACATTTAGACCCATGAGTGGAATTGTGCCATATGTTGAGGGGAAGAATTTAATCGCCAGTTCATTTTTAAGCCAGTTTTCTGAAATTTTGGAAATATAATCTCCAATAAAAGCCATATCCCAAAAATGTGTTCTAGTCCTAAAAATTCCCAATCGTTGTGACCGAATACGGAGGTGAGATCTAGGGTAATTCATAGGATCAATGTTTTTTTCATTGTGTTTTTTAAAGATTTTAATTTCCAGTACATTTTTAATTCTATCTTTATAAAATTTTAAAATATAATCTATAATAAAAACTAGATCTAAAAACTTTTCCTAGAAATTCCCAAACATTTTGGCGAACCCGAAGGTGACATCTAGGGGTCATGGGTCAAAAATTAAAATGTGACAGATTTATTTTGAAATATTGGTATGTTGTAGATCTAAAAAAAACCTAAGAGATAGCTGTTTCTTGATTTACCGCCATTTTGATGCTTTTTACGTCACTGCAAAGTATATATGCTGCTTTGAACATTCATCATTAAAATCCTTAGTTTTGTGACCCACCTCGCTCCAAAGTTGTTAAAGATACATCTTTGAAACTCCGCTCATTTACTTCCAATTATCTGATATTATTCCATTTGTTTTCACTTTTGGAATTTCGCCCCGTAGTTGGAAGTCGCCTGATTTTAAACATTTTTGTTTAAAGATTGTAATTGTTAGTTCATTTTTAAGCATATCGTTTTGAAATGTAAAAAAATCATCTCCAATAAAACATATATCTAAGAAATTGCGTTGCCATACTAGAAAATCCCCAACCGTTATCGTGGAATTTTTAGTTGACGTCATGGGGGGGGGGGGGGGGGTAGTAGTCATGGAATCGATAATTAATTTCAGTATGCTGTGGAGCTAAAAAAAATTGGGAGATAGCTGTTTTGTTAGTTCTTTAACTGGTTAAGTGCGAGAAGCCACTATCAGGGCTTTCAAAAAATGAGGATACCAGAGGAAAAGCCAACACTTTCCTTGCTTAAATTTCATATTCAGTCAAACACAAATAACATTTTGTTTATATAAATTTGTTTTATTACAAATTATTGGAGAGTGCCTCTGGGCACTCTCCAATAATTTGTAATAAAACAAGTTTTGAATAACAAATTTAGACCATCAAAAATAATTTAGCCCTCAACCAGTTAATTTAATTCCATTTTTATATTTTTACGTCACTTCAAATTATAGATTGTTTTGTTCATTCATCATTGAAACTCCTAATTTTGGTGACACGCGTCGATCCAAACTTGTAAAAGATACAGCTTTGAAACTTCGGGCATGGACTTACAATTATCTGAAGGTGTATGTTATGAGTCGAAAAGTCATTGCATTGAGAACAAAGTATAGAAGAATCATCCCCTCGCTTTCCACATGTTTCCACCATTTTACTGCCACATTAGCCAAATTACAGCTTTTCCACCATTGAACTATGCGCAATTTTCCTTCACTTTTCGATTTGGCAGTTTATCTGAGTTCTAAAGACATTGTCTGAACCTGTTGGCGACGGTCTTAGGGATGCAAGTTTGATTTAGTGCCATCTCTCCACACCTAGCTGTTGATTATAAGTTTTAAGGGGAACTTCTTCAGAGGGAAGTCAATATACCCCCCACGTGCCGTTTCGTAATAGGACCAAATGCACAAAATTGCATTCCTTTTATCATATCACTGTATCTCAGCCAATAACTATTCTCAAGGGATTTCGATCAAGTTTTCAGAATTAATGCAGGAACATTTGCTGCGTCTTTTGCCATAGAGAGCAACACGAAGCCCATATGTTAACATGTCAAATGGGAAAGAAGAAACTGCACATGCATTTGTGGTTCCCATGGGGCACACGCTTAGTTTCTTGAGTTGTGAATGATCAGACAAATGCTGATAATTTGGATTGGCTGCTCACTGAACGTTTGCTACAGTTTATTCCGAATGGATATACTATATTCCAAGTGGGAGATATACACAGTTTGAAGGAAGTTGGAAGTAAGTGGTGACCGTAGGGTTGACAAGCGACATGGTACATTAAAAGGAGAACGACACCTTCCTCGCAATGTGAAGCAAACCGTCATTGGCCATTCTTGTTTGGATGGCTTACGGATAACTGCCATGCAGTTTCAAATCCATCTAGTTGTTTGTTCCTATAATACTTGAAAATGCCCTTTTAGCAGTTCTGGCGTATTTGACGTTATAACATTCAATATGTGATGCCAATTGGCATCGAAATACGATAAGTGCACATTTCAGTTATTGATTCAGCTGTGTGTGAAATATTATAGCAGTACATCTTGCAGTGGTTGAGGTAGGGTTGTCACAAATGGATGTGGGTACCCTTTTCCCCTGGTAATGATACATGTTCATCCGATATGAGGTGCTTGAATTTTTTTCTTGAATGCTAAAAGGTCCCTCACGTGATACAATTCTATCGCTTGTACACCATCATTACACGTTATGTCTTGGACTATGTTGCACCAATCGACATAAAACTGTGACGAGGAAATCAACTATACCTCAAGCAGAGTGTTCAATTGTGAAGGCACTATATTGTGTACTTGGTGAGGTAGCGGTGCCACAAAATTGGAAGGAGGGAAAACCCCTGGGAGTAACAACGTCATATCCTCGTTATTTGCCGTCGGATTTCCCAAACATTTTACCTCTCTATTTGAAACCATGAATGCTAAAAATTAACAAAGTCAAACATTTTTGAGCTTGAATTTAATTTGGATGTTATTAGGAGCTCCGTCAGATTTGTTTTTTTCAAATAGCTCTTCGGACGTCTGTCCAATTTTTGTAGTTAGTGGTCCCACAAAATGGGATTGTGCTACCCTACGATGGTAAAGACGTCATATTTTCGAAATCTGAAGTCTGATCATCAAATTTTGTCACCTTTCTATTTCGAACAATGAATGCTAAAAGCCGACATGGTTAAACAAAACCGTTCAAACCTAAATTTAAATTTTGACATTTTTTTGCACCCCCATCACATTTGACGTCCTAACAGTAAGTATGTTGCATCAATGGGCATACAGCTGCGACATGCCATCATTTCAACTATTTCTTCAGCTGTGTGTCCTATTTTTAAAACGGTATCTTTTGGAGTTGTTGAGGTTAGGGGCGCCACATAATAGGAGGGAACCCCAAGTAGGGCTGTCACGATTTTTCAATTTAGGAATCGATTAATCGTCGCAAATAATCGATAATAATCGATTAATCGTACCTAGATGACCCCCACCCCTCTCCCTCTCTTTGAACTCGATAAAAATTAAGTTCATGTCAGCTGACCTACCTCAAGTAAACAACGAAGACGATCAACTTTTAGGTACATTCAAAGCTTTGATGTTCTGAACTTTTGAACCGTCAGTGTAATAATCAAGACCGGTCGGCAGTTGCTGTCTTCGCAACTGCCGACCGGTCTTGATTATTACACTGACGGTTCAAAGATTCAGAACATCAAAGCTTTGATGAATGTACCTGGAAGACAAATGCTTCCAACGGCTTCTTGGGGTTTAACATCGATGTTCTTAACTCAATACCTTTAGAAACAATAGTTTTTTCATCAAATTTTCTTTTAATTATTAAACATCTAAAACGGGATACATTTACCGATTATTCGACAACGAAAAATACTAATCAATTTCGCCGTGACCGATCAACAAAGGATTAATCGATTGATCGTGACAGCCCTAACCCCAAGATGGCAATGACATCATATCTTCGGTATTTGGAGTGTGATCTTCAAATGTTTTTCACCCTTCTGTTTGGGAAACTGAATGCCGAAAGGTCACATGTTTTACCCTTTGGATGTGTTGAAAGGACAGGCATCTTGTTAGCACGATACCTAGAACAAATTATGAATAAATTGAGTCAATATTTGGTATGTTTGACTTTCTTAATGTCTTGAATGAGTTTGAAATCCGGTGCGGTTCGGCCATACTGAGCAGAGATGTGGCCCTCAATTAGTTATTCTGTACCTGTTTTCAGGTCGTCAGCGCGATAACGTGAACAAATATAGATGTGGTCACTATTTGGTAAGTGAGACTTTCTTAACAATGTCTTGAATGAATTTGAAATTGTTTTATGGTTCGGCCATACTGAGCGGGTGTTGTAGCACTTAATTAGTTAATTTTTGCCTGTTTTCAGTTCGTTGAAGCAATAACTTGAACAAATATCAACGGGTTTGATTTTCGTATAATAACAAGCCTTACAGGTGGTAAAAAATTCGACCCTGCATCAGCGATGCGTAATCCTTGTAATTTTGTTATTTTTTGCTCCTGTGCAGATGAAAATGGTCAGTTCCTTTGAAGTGTTGTGAGTACTAAATATTCAAATTTTCCCAGTGGTGGACCCTCAAACCCTCCTTTACTACCACAAGAGAGAGGGGGGGGGGGGGGGTGTCACTCTTTTCGATTGACACATGCTGTGTTGGCCTGTGTTGGCCATCGGTACGCATTAAGCGCCCATTCTGAATGGTGCTCAGCTGCAGAGCTTACCAATGCAGCAGCCCCCCCCCCTTCCCTACTTAATTTTGGAAACATCACTGCGAGAGCTGTTTGTTCAATTTTAAAAGTGGTATGCTTTGCAGTTGAAGAGTTAGAGTTGCCAGAACATGAGAAAAAGTATAAAGCACACACGGTAATGTAAAAACGTGAACAATGGCAACAATGTAC